>PVJL010004665.1:0-56660 GCA_004026885.1 Lyroderma lyra
TTCCTCCTTTCCTCCCTTCCTCCCTTCTTCCCTTCCATGTTTCTTCCTCCCTCCCTCCCTCCTTCCCTCCCTTCCTTCTTCTCCTTCTTTCTTCCTTCTTTTTGCTTCTTTTTCGTATTCCTTCCTTCCTACCCAATCTCCATCCTTTTATCTTTCTATTCTTCTACAATCTTTGTTCAGAAACTAAATGACATTCATCTCCAAACTGGTCTCCCTACCTGTACACACCATATTAAATGAAGTCCAGACATGCGGCTTTCCTCACATGGACTGTCAGTCCTGCTGGCCCAGAGTAGCAGCTTGATAATTGTTTGCTAACTACTCAATAAAGTCCCACGGACAATATGACTAAATTGAGAGATCACTAATGTTTCTTCCTCACTAAATGAAATACCCTCTAACTAACTGGTTAGTGGATAATTAACAACTCATTAGTTTACTTTGAATGGTGAAACTGATTCTGTATGTATCGCCTGAGCCTGAGATAGCCCATTTCCTGATGATATGAATTCAAACAAGCCCATGTTTACTTCTCTTCAGAAAAAGTAAGTTTTGCTCAAGAACTTAAAGGGAGTTTTCAGAGAGTTCAAATTATAAAATTATAAAGATATAGCCTTATCTACTGCAAGTTAAGAAAGGAATAGGCATCATATATAATAGACATCATACATAATAGAATTATATATAATTTCTCATTTATTAACTAAAATAAATCAAATGTAGAAATCAGCAAATATTCAAGTAAACTATAATTTTCATCTCTATAATAGCACTTCATGCACCTTAGGCGTACTGTGGGCTCTGACATTTGGCATTATGGTTATGAATATATATGTATTTTTTTATTTTAATTTACAAGGACACAAAAGGAAGGTATTTCTAGAACTAGCAATCTGTGATTCTCTGTGTTTTCATTTTTAAGGCTAATTCAGAGCAAAATCCTCTTAATTAAATCTCTCAATAAAAGTATTGTCAAAATTACTTCTATTACCTCCAAATAGTCTTCTTGGTGTTGTCCAATTTAGGGCATCCTATTATTAAGTTCAGGTGAGTTGGTCAGTGTCTTCTAGTTGATTTTAAATATTCCATTTATTTTCTTTTTCCATTTGTGATTAGTTGTGAAATCTAATAGAACTGGATTTGGATATTAACTCCACGACCAAGAGCTACATGATCTGGGGCAGGTTACCTAACCTCTCTATGCTTCTACAAAATGGTAATATTGTTCACTTCATAAAGGTATGATGAGGATGTAAGTTGTTTAGTGCAATGCCTGGCACAGAGTAATCTATAAATTAACATTAATTATTAGTAGTAATGGTAACATTCTTGTTACTAAATAAAAGAATGTGATGAGGTATTCCCGTAGGTCCCTTTGAATTTTAAAATACTATGAATTTATGTTCCAGACTAACCTGAGTTAAGATTTGAGAAAATTTAAATAAGATTTAAATTTTAATGTTAAATTTAAATGTAAATGTTGAGGGGGGTGGATTAGCCAACTCCAAGTAGATTTAACTTAGAAACATTCTCTACCATTCACTTTTGGAAGTGAATAAAGCAAGGTTTCACGCCATTACTCAAAACCAATTTCAAAGATTACCATTGAATGCCATGTCACAAACACGTATCACATTACATAAAATACAGCCCACTTATTAAACATTGCCCTTAAGCAAATAATCATGCTTTAAAAATATTAATCCTAATTCCAAAGTCATGCTTTTACCTTTAGGGTTTCAGTTTGATTTAATGACAGTGACATACCTTGTGTCCTCTTTGCTAACATCTCTAAAACTATTAACTTCCTTCTAGTATCCAGAAGAACCCAGTTGGGAAGATCAACTTGGAACATTCCAGTGAAAGGGAAAATATGAAAGGAAAAACAAACATACCCTCACACACACACCCAAATGTGTGTATGTGTGTCTGTGTGCGTGCACACGTCTGTATACACACACGCACAATGTTTGGAAGCTAGAATGGTACAGAGGGAAGGGCTTTAATTTTCCTAGAACCACAGTCAGAACAACCTCAGTGCAGGCTTCGCAGTGCCCACGTGCAATGCTGCTGAGCTCCTGACAACTTGCTTTAGGACGTTAACAAAAGTCCCAGCAACTTGCTCTTGGACTTTCTGAAAGCCACAGCAGTTCTTTCTTGCTTTTAATGAAATTCCTTTCTATTTCTCCAGGTATGACTCCCCTTGGACCAGCAGGGCATATTTTCTCCTTGAGTTAGGACAGCTTATGACAAATAATGATGAGGAATCAATAGACAGGAGGGAAATATTGGGTGAGAGGCTGAATGAATCTCTGAGATAAATTATTGACCATAGGCATGGCCAGTTCTCCTTTCACTTATATGTTCGTATTCCATCTCACTAACAACCTGAAAGAAAATCAAATATTTTGTTTGGGGGCTTCACTAATATCAGCAACTTTTACTATCTTAATGGCATTTTTATTGATCTCAGCTTTAATGGGAGCTGTATATATTTGATGTTGGTCATTTAAAGTAGAGGTGAGTAATAGACTTCCCCACTGAGGATCATAAAGCAGCTCCTTGTCTGGCAAGCACGGGAAGCAAATAGAAGACAGCATTTAATCTACTGTTCTACTGCAGTTATCAGGGACTGAGATGAAAAAAAAATTAAAATGTAAAGGTTGGTGCTTCCCCACTCCCTTGCTCCCCTCCCCCAGCCCCTTTTCCTACCCCCCTTCACCTCTCCCCACACGGACTTCTGGGCACACTGGTCATCAGCAGACTAACAACAAAAGGCCATTGGCGCAATGACCTTGGCTGTGGCATCACGCACTGAAGGAAAGAAATGAAGCCATTAGACTGAGGCAGGAGAACAGGTTATAAATCAAGCCATTTCCAATAAGCTGCCGTAATGGCCATCCATCATTGCCAGCCCCGCACACAGCAGACCATGGAGACACCAGGGCTGCTAAAGCTGAGACATAAACAATAATAATCCGGGCTTGATGTTTCAGCCCTTCAGGAAATTTAGGGACATTTGCTTTTCTTTTGTTTGTCAGAGGTGATATTTAAAGCATAAGATGTAATAAATAGAGAAGAGGTGACACATTGGTACAGTTTACAAGCATTGCATTCTGGGTGTGATTAAAAGGGAGAATAAAAAAGTTGAATTTCAAAAATAACCACTGCTTCTGGAATAAGAGCAGACCCCAAACAAATAAACAACATATCACAATCTTCATGAAAAGACGGCTAGATGTTTTTGGAAAGGGTTGATAGTCTCATTGCTTTGGGAATTATAGCAGTTTATGTTAGAGTAAAACAAAACAATACTGGATCATGATTTTGCTTGTATAAGAAAGAAAAACTGGGCAAGTGATTGAAATTTGTATTTGTAACCAGGTTGTAAGTGGTTAATTGGAATTATGCATGTAAAAGTTGTGCTTTTAAATATCGTATCATTCACTTCCAGTGGACAATTTACTATGGCATGTGACCTTATAGCAAATATTTCAAAACAATGTTGTCAACATTGTAAGTGCACTCAAGGTTGTTTACTGTGGCTTTGGGGGGTGGTGGAGAGCCAGGGAAAACCTAGCTGTACTAGTGTGTCTGAGTTTTTCAGAAAGTCTTTAAAATGATTTCCTCGGGTTATTAGGATTTTATTTCAAAGCTGTGCCCATCAGATATCGCCACCCAGCATGCCTTTCCAGATTTCTCATTTCTATTCTACAATGCTTGCCCATCTCTATCTTGATTTGATTACACAAAATATCCAGTCCATATTTTTTATGTTACATTATATTCTCCACAGCAAATAATAATGCCACTTTTCAAAAAATATATTTCAGATCATTAAAAGCAGCTAAATGGGCTGGATGGTCTTAAAATTCACAAGATGACCCTTATGGATTATGATGCTATTTCAAACCACTTGGTAATGTATTAAAGTGAACTTGTCTCATATCAAAGCCAAGAGCAATTAAAGTAAGCATAACTGAGAGACATGTTGTGACAACAAACAGAATGTTCCCAAGAGCAATTTTTGGAAGTATACGGAGAAACTACAACTTTCCTATGAAATCAGTCTTTGTATAATACTTTTAAAGCTCCAAATGAATGCAAGCCTCATAGGGTATTTGTGAAATAGCTACAATGCAAATACATGAAGAAAGTTAAATAAAGTCCAATCCAATAGTGTATTAATTGAGGCAAAAGTAAGAGATGTATGAAAACTGCAATATACCTCAACAGAAATAAATCAGTTATAGCCAGTTAAGGCAGTTCAGTCTCACTTACTTTCTCTTTACCCTAAACTTAATAGCCATAAAAATAGGAAAATGTACTCTTAGATTCTTATACTTTAGTGAACTACCAGAATCAAAATAGAATGCTTTAATTATATTTTCAGAACTGAGTAGGGTAAGGTAATGTACCCTACAACAGATCAATGACCATTTTTTTTTCTGTTTGAAATATAGGACTGCCAATTGCATGTTTGAGAACTGATTAAAATAGCTAATGAAGCTGAAGATGCTTAATCACATACATTTAAACACATAACATATTTTGATTCCAAATATGTCTGGGAAATTTGTCCAGAATGAGTCCACCCTTTCTGATGATTTTTAAGAAAATATTTTTTTTTCTTAAATCAAAGATGCCTTTTGGGTTCCTTGGCATGAAGGTAGAATCTGTCTAACCACTAGAAAAGGGAACTAGAGATGGAATCTTTTCCCCTTGTTTTTGTAGCATCCTCAAATTTGCCCCTTCAGCTAAATGAAGAAGTCTAACTGGGTTTGTTCCAGACTTTTCAAGAAAGTTGGCATAAATTTTTTAATGGTTTGTCTAAATATTCCTATAATTAAGCATCTGAAGATGTTTTAATGCAAACATAATAGATTTGTTTTCTCACGAGCTGCTATTTAAATAGTCATTTGTAATAAATATTTATAAGTATTTATAAATAAAATATTAATTGCCTGAAATGACATTTTAATGTGGTGCTAACCATCAATGAAACACTGCATAGCCGAGGCTGCATCACAAAATGTTTTGAAAGTTCTGACTCCACATGGGCACCAGCAAGGTGGCCTAAGGGCTGTGGGAGTGTCTGGGGGGCTACTTTTGGACAGAAGCGAAGCCCTTCCAGATAGTAGGTCTGTTAGAAATGCCACGCCATGGACAACTCCATGATCTGCCCACTTTTCCTTCTACACAAAAACTCTGCCAGAAATGGAAGCATCTAGGTTTTCACTAATGCTTTCCAGGATGGAATCTTCCATTGTCCCCTCCCAGGCACTTGTCCCAAGGCCTCCGGTCTCTCCTTGTTTGGGGCCCTCTGGTGTGAGACCTTTCAGAAGGAAAAGGACAGAGGCCTGACTGATATGCAGACTGCTAACAGCTTGTGCAACTAGGTGTCGTATGCCAAGGCCAGATTGGATTAGGAAATGGTAGATAAGGAAGAAAAGACTGTAAACAGCCTCCACTGAGTTTTGTTCTAGATAAGAAAGAAAACAAAAAACAAAGGCTTAATGATAACCTGCTGCGATTTCTCTTTAGACTGAATGTCTACTACTCACCTGCCCAGGAGCAAATGGGACCTCTTTGGGCCTCAAAAGCTCCATCTGTGAACTATGAAAATGAAAGTAAGCTATTTACATATATTTCAGAGACACTAATAAGAGCTACAGTTTATTTTTCTTTATTAATTGCCTCAATGCATAAACTTCCACCATCTGCTACAAAGATTAAATGAACTAATTATTAGATCCCAGTTTCAAGTAAAATGTTAAAGAAGTGCTAAAATGGTGGAGGCAGCAGGGTGTATGAACAAGGTTGGATTTTTTTTTCTTGGAGGAGTACATCACACTTTTGCTTTGCACTTATCTTGAAGCAAATCTGAATTTTGTGATTCTTCCATGTTATGTAAAGGGAGGTATACTCAGTGGGCAATGACAGACTTTGGTTACTGGCTTAGCTTTACTGTGTACCATCTGTTGCCTTGAATGAATTTTCTAGTATCTTTGAGCCTCAGTTTCCACATTTATAAAATGAAGAAGTTAATGGGAATGTTAATAATACCTTAAACTCATTTAGTTCTTACTATTTAAAATGTTCTTTTTCTGTTACAATATTTAAGTTAATTATTTTAAAAGGCATCTACAAGGGTAGGGATTGAAGATAGGTCTTCTAAACCCTAATTTGACAAATGAGGATAATGAGGAGCAGAAGAGTCAAGATAGTTATGTGTGTTCGTACTGCTAGTGGGTAAAAGGGCAAGAAGTAAAACCTAGTCATTCCTTTTTTCTTTTCTTCCTTTTTTTTTTTTTTAAACTAGCAGGCAACATTGTTTTTCTAGCTATAAAGCATGCTGCAAATGCTTGTTTCCTAAGTAGGTGGTTTCCAAAAACTCAGCTCAAAGCTTCCATATTTCTCATTGATTATTTTGTTCTTTGACCATTTACAGGACAGAGTGCTCTGAAAGGCTTTCTTGTTTCTATGGGTCATTGAAAGGTTTCTGTTTTCCACTCTAAACATGGCAGAATTCATTGTCAGGGATGCAATTCAGTTGGTAATATGGGTCCTCAAAAAAGACAATGTGGAAAAGGTAGAAATGTGCTGTGTTAATTTGGCATCAATGATATTAGAGTTGTACATGCTGGCATTATGAGTGTTTGAAAACGTG
This sequence comes from Lyroderma lyra, assembly GCA_004026885.1. Lineage (NCBI taxonomy): Eukaryota > Metazoa > Chordata > Mammalia > Chiroptera > Megadermatidae > Lyroderma > Lyroderma lyra. The sequence continues at coordinate 6,671 of PVJL010004665.1, forward strand.
TTGGGCCGCTGCTAAACCTTATTATTTACAATTCATTTCTTATGAGTCAAGTCCCAGTATTCAACGTGCAATCTGCCAATTGCATTGTATCAAGTTTCATAAAAGAAGGCAGTAAACATACAGATACCTGTTGCACAGTCCCCTAGAAACCAATCCTCTGTGTCATGCTCTATGAAATTCTGTTTTGATTAGGTTGTTACATCTGGGACAGAACTGCAAATAGTGTTTGGCGGAGAAAAAATGTGGGCCTGGATAATGCTGAGATTAAAGTCTGTCCAATAATACAAGCATGTCAGCCGGGACGGGTCCTGTATTTATAGCGGAAAGGCCACTGAGTGAGGATTCATCACACAGGTTCAAGGGAGGGAGTGTCAATTACTTTAGGACCTTTTGTGATAACACAGGACGGACCACTGAGAAAGCACCATATTTAATCTATTTCCTGCTTAAGTGGACAAAGAACTAGTAAATACAATAGGAAACAATCTCATTTGGGCAGGAGGCAGAAGGGAAGATGATGGGCAAAAAAAATGACCTCATGCTGCAGACTCTCTATACTTACAATTTTTATGATACTGTGATGTGAGAGTCTAATTAATAGGGTGACTTCTCAAAGTGTTTCATGCTCTGTGCCTTACGTAACTCTTTCAGATGGCAAATTCCATGGCTTAAACTGCCATGCAGAAGCAGAAGGCAGAAAGTGAGAGAGTAAAAGAGATGGGTTATTGAAATAATAGGTTTGACCAGGAGCACATCGTTGGTGGAGCTCTGATATCTTGTGTATTTATTATTCTACAGCAGAATAATTTCCCAATTAATTAGTTTCTTGATCAAGCACTATGTGATTGTGTGGGTATGAGAGAAAGAGAATGAAAAATCCTCACTTACTAAAAGGAAAGTCACTAAATTTGATACCCTCACACCATGCACAAGGCTCTTTCTAACAGGTTGGTTTACCCCTCAGATTTACAGAACTAATAAGCATAATTGACAGATCCTGCATATGACCACAGGTGGGCACAGCTGGTGGGTACTTGCCAAGAGCAACACATTTAACCAGCTGCCAGTGGAGCTTGCCAAAGAGGGGTCATCATGGAGTAGCTGATCTTGGGGCTATAAAGCTACAAATCTGTCGCTAGCACTTCTCAATTGTCATCTGCTAGCTAATGTTACAGTAGATCCTAATTTAACAGGAAGGAAGCAGGTAGGAAAGTTCGCACATCCTTCCTGAGCATCACAATGGCCAGAAAATGCCTTTGTCTGCAAAGAAGGCTGTCACGTTGACTACGGAGATGTACCTGCACAGTGATCACCAACAGCATCCATCTGATTGTCTTAGCTGTCGTCTCTTTTACAGAGATGTACCATCTTATTACTAGAGAAATTCCAGAGGTGATGCTCCTGTCTAACAAAAGAAATATGGAGACGTCCAAAACGATTGTTTGACTTATGGACCATAATTGTGGTTTTCTAAAAGAAGTTGGATTTTCTAGGTTTAAATAATGAGCTTACACTGCAGCATGATATGACGTAAGTATAAGATCTGTTTGCTGCGGGAAAACAGATGATTACCTAAATAGCACACCTGCCACATTCCCATCTCACCCTCCTTACCACCTCCTTCGGCTTTTGGCTTTCTCTCCTACAACTTCACAGTGGAGTTACCCCAGACCAACGTGACCCAATTGATGATCAAAGCAAAACAGAATTTGTGTGTTATAATTAATAAGATACTTTGCTCTCCACTAATAACCAATACACATCATGAAACACGTCACATGACACATCCCTTTACTTCACAGATATTCACATAAAGCATTTGAATCTGACTTCTTTTATAGCCACTTACTTTGATCCAGTATAATAATAGAGCAGAGAGCTGGCAATCTCGCTATGCCAATTGTATTTAAAACACAACCCTGGTTTGATCCCCAGTGTGAAGACTTCTTAGATGCCATGAAGCCATTACATCAGAAGTTTATACAATACTGACCTAACAATAATGCCACTAGCTTTTTGTATCCATTTTTAAGTTGTATAGCACTATATTTTTTGCATGTTCTGCTCCCTCTGCTTAGATTACAAACTATGTTTTCCTAACTTAAGACTAGACATCCTGGAAAACTTTATTTCCTGCTACTCCTGCTTACATTAGGCAAGAGTTGCACAGGATTCCTCAAACTCTACAGCAGACATTAATAACTGACCATTACTAGACTTGATTCCCTCTCCCTTTCCATAATAAAATCCCTTAGATTTCCAGTGGCTGTGCTGGCCCTGTGAGAAACTACATCTCCCAGGCTTCCTTAAAGCTCAAGGTTGAGTTCAGCAAATGGGATGTGAGTGGAAGTGATATGCACAGCTTCGAGGTCACATCGTGATGTGAAGAGGAAATTCCTTATGTTCCACTTCTCTTTCTCCTTTCCCATGGGCTGGAACACAGCAGCAATGCTGGTGGTTACTGGCAAATGGGAAACAAAGAAAGAAGGAATCTGAAACCCTGCTGACCTCATGGAGCAGAGCTGTCTACTGGCTCCAGACTCCCCGCCTCCATCTGGACAGAGAAATAAATACACTGCTATCTTGTTTGAGTCACTCTATATTTCAGTCTCTTTATTACAGTGGCTTAACTTTATACCCTAACTAATATATACCTTCCTCTTTCCTGTCTCTGTACCTTTGTTTCTGCCATCCTCTCTTCCTGGAATGTCCTTAACTATCTAGTGACCATCTGCTTCCATTTGTGGGTACAGATCGTGTGATTCTCCCTCTCATTCCTCTGTATGAGTGCAGAATTTTTCACAGCTTCATCTGTATTCTTATTACATGGGTTCCTATCACAGTGCATTGTGGAGAGTTTCTGTGTCATGTCTTTCCAATTAGGTCATTGAGTTTTTCAAGATGAAGGGTGATGTCCTTCTATACCAGAACCTGGGTACTCCATGAAAGTTTGTTGAAATAATGACTGTAATATAATCATAATAGTAAGAATAATGATATACTATAATAATACTTTTTAATAATGTATTAATAATGATACATTTTTTAAATTGTACACATCCATGGATTTTATATGCTGCTTTCAAATTACTTTAAAAGTTAATGTATTTCCCACTTCTGGGTATATGAGTATATAGAAAGGAAATGAAATGAGTATTTTGAAGAGATAGTACTATGTTCTATGCTCATTGCAGCATTATTGATAATAGCCAAGATATGAAAACAACCTATGCATCCATCAACAGATAAACAGGTAAATAAAACACACAATGGAGTATTATTCACCCTTTGAAACATAAGGAAATCCTGTCATTTGCAATAACAGATTAATCTGGAGGACATTACACTAAGCAAAATAAGCCAGACACAGAAAGGTAAATACTGCATGATCTCACTTTTATGTGGAATCTAAAATTTGAACTCATAGAAGCATAGAGTAGAATGGAGGTTATCAGGCCTTTGGGGTAGGGGAAAATATGGATGCAGTGGTTCAAGCAACAAAATTTCAGTCGCTGAGGACGAATACACCTTGGAGATCTAATACACAGCATTGTGACTATAGTTACTACTACTGTATTGTATACTTGTAATTTGCTAAGAGAGTACTCATAGATCTTTAACTGTGCTCACAGAAAAACAAAATGATGACTTAGTGAAGTGATGGATATGTTAATTGGCTTTATTGTAGTAAACATTTCACAATGTATATATATGTCAAACACATTGTAAATCTTAACCCTACCAGACCTGAGGCCCTGCACCTAACTGTCCCCTATACCTGGGCTCCTGAGCATTAAAGAGAAAAAACCAACATGATATAGAGAAATGTTAGTTACATGCAAACAAGTGGTTAGAATAAGATGGAACCTGGAGTCATTTTTTTCACGTACAAGGCAAAGTACCGAAAATTAGGTCCAGCGGTATAGCGGCAGGTTCGGAAATGACCGAAAATCGGTACAGCGGTCTGGTAGAGTTAAATATATACAATTTTTACTTGTGAATTATACCTTAGTGAGGCTGGAAAAAAATCAGTGCACTGATTACCTTTTAGAATACTTCAGAAATGTTCCATAACTTTTTACACTAATTTGTAAAATAGGCAGTTAGGTTCGATTGAAGGCTACAGACTGACAGCTATGGATAAAATTTGATGGGGGCTTTGCTTTTTTTGGCTTGCTTTTGCTTGGTTGGTTGGTTGATCCACACTCTGGTTCTCATGAGAGGCTGAAGATGTGTATACATGTACTTTTTTGGACATCATTTCCAAATATCCAAGGCTAGTTTTCATATATTTGTGCTCTTCTCTCACACATTGATGACTACCCATGCAGGTCTTCTTGAGGAGCTTATGGCCTTTCTAATTACGGTACACTTGCTGGGATGGCAGTGGACTCAGGATTCCAGAGAAAGAGTAACGATGGAGGGATAGATATGAAGCAGAGTGCTTTGAATAGATTGCAGCAGCCTGTATAAGGCCACAAAAACCTTATGAATGGAGAAGGACTGGCTGTAGGGTACCAGAAAGAGAATTTTGTTTATGGCTTCTTGATAGGCCCATTCCTATAGCATTTGCCCTGTGCATGGCAGGCAGCATGGTGGTAGCTATGGCTGTGCAGAATTTAAAAGTATTTTTCAGAGCTGGAATGTGACATGGGCTAGAGTTAGAGGGTAGGAGCTGGGGAGCCTCAGAAATGAAAGAATTCCTTTCTAAGCTGAGTGATGGCAGAGAAAGAGATGGAACAGTCGTTGCCAAGCAAAATGAGGTATCTCTTCCCACATGAGTGGTATTGTGACCGTGGGAGAGAACACGTCCAAATAGTGGTGATGGTGTCACAGAAGTGCTAGGTAGTAAGCAATAAGCACTGATCTTTACAGATTCTGGCCTAATTTGTGTCCTGGAAGCAGATATTAAAGGTAAGTGGTGATACTCAGGACACACAAAGGTCTGGAAGAACAATCTGAAACTTAAACAGACTACGTTGTGCAGCTGAAGTGAATAACAGTGAGGTGCGGGTTTCTCTCACTGGGATAGAGAGTCACATAAGCACAGTGAATGTCCCCTCAGAGTTCTGGAACTTAAATACTGCAGAAAACAAGCATCTATCTGCTGCTTCTTCAAGTCTGGGTTAGTTAGCTGCCACTGTTATGCGTTGGTGTTCAAGTTTTTGGCACAAAAGGATCTCTCAAATGGGGTAGCATCTGCCAGCCTGTGTCAGGGTTTCTTCCCTCTGATTCTGCCGCCTGAAGTGTAAACAGATAATGTAGAAGTAGAGATAACGGCAGCGATAGTCTTTCAAGTGCATGCTTGCCTCACCTGTTGTGGGCTCAGCTTCTAATTTTGACTTAGCTACTCCTGGCTATAGAGTAAAGCTTGTCTTCTCAGATGAGCTGGCTTCAGTGAAGCAGTGACTGCAAGCCTTAACAGTTGTCAATTCAGGCTTCATTGACTGTGTAAATGACAAATAATGTCATTGATCTCTGATAGAACCTGGTTCTGGAGGAAGTAGGTACAGAGCTGAGTGGTTCCTGTTCAAATCCTCTAGTGAAATGATGGCTTGTAGTAGTGTTGAAGATTTCAGGGATATATAATTGAACTGGGGGCAGTTTGAGTAGGACTCGACCTTTAAGCATCAGGATTTCCCAGCTGTAGCTTTGGATTGGACATACCCCTGGGAAGATCTGTAATGGGTACAGAGAAACAGTAGGCCTGGTGGACTTGCAGGGCTTTCCACTTCAGTTTCTGGATTCCTTGTCTGCGTTTGGAGACTCCATAGCTATACAAGTCCTCAAAATTCCCCCTCCCAGACTTCAAACTCAGCTCTTTGTTTGACCCATCAAGATTTCCTTAAAAAAATAAATGGGTGAGGCCAACCCCAGAGCTGTCAAGTAAATTAGGAGGTCACAACATAGATTGGATGCTTCAGGTTAGAGGTCCTCTTCAATTTTGTTTGAGCCAAATGACAGCAGCCGGGAATTTCATGGTTCAAACAACCATTTTCCCTTGCTAGGCTGACCAGACGTACCATCAGAAACAACAATACTGTCCTGTTTCAACTGGTACGTCTGGTCAGCCTAGTGTTGCTGGACTAAATTCAAGGTTTCAGTAGGTTGACCATAGGTACTGTTTGAACCAGGACAGTACCGTTGTTTTCTGTCCTGTTTAAAGTGGTACGTCTGGTGTCAGCCTACCCATTGCCCAAGATACATCTCGAAGTGAGGCTTCCATTTGTCCTTTTTTTTTTTTAAATCAGAATTTGCTTGTATTCAGCCTGACTGTTAAGCTTCATGAAAAAAGGAGGCTCTGTGAAGTTGGTCCAGGGGCCTGGGATTCATCTCGAGAGGTCATCCTGAATGGTGAGTGCACTGGGGCCAAGAGTGCGGAGACCTTCGTGAGAGAGCTAGAGAGCCTGAAGAACTCTCGGAAAACATCTTCTCAAGCCAAAAGGCCTTGGCTTCAGACTCAGACAGCCACTTTCCTGCTTGGCAGGAAAAGGAGAACCCCCAGAAATCAGACTTGTGGTTATCTGGAAAATAATTGCTAACTTTTTCCACCCACCAGGCAGTATCCTAATATATGCTTCATATTTATTATTTCATGAAATCCTCACCCATCTTATGAAGTGAGTATTATTATTATTGTTATTATTATTAAAACCCCATTTATACATAAGAACACTGAAGCATACAGGGAAGTTAAAAATAAAACTGTCCAGAAGTACATAGATAGTGAGGAGTAGGGATAGGATTTAAATACAAGAAGTTCTGCTCTAGGCCATGAGCTTGTAACCTCTGCACAGCAGTTGGGCTTCTTTCCCTTCTGGCCTCATGATGGGGTCTATCAGAACAATGAGGGAGGACCCCCAAAACCAGAAATTACCTTCTGGAGGGCAAGCCCCTTGTAGAACAGATTTGCCACTAGGTGAGTGTTCTAGGAACACATCTGCATCAGTATACCATTTAGCATTGTTGTGAGAGGCTGCAGCTGGCTTCAGCAAATTTTTTTGGAGACTCTTTCAACACATTAGCCCATTTCATGATGAGTGATTCACGTGAACAGCGTGCGGCATGACAACACACCTGCCCACACCACGCTGAGTGTTCAGCCGTTTTTAAGAAAAAGCAGCATGACCCCCATGCCCCACCCTCCCTAGTCACTGGATGTCACCCTGATCAACTTTCTTTTCTTTCATTTGCTTGGTTAAAAAAAGTCTTCAAAGCGAAATGTTTCACTGATGTGAACGAGGTGAAACAAAAAAAATTGCAGAAGCACTAAAAGGCATCAAAATCAATGAGTTCGAAAACTCTTTTGAGCATGGAAAAAGTGTCCCAATAGGTGTATTACATCAAATGAAGAGTACTTTGAAGGTGACTGAAGTTTAAACATAAGAATAAATACACAATTTTTTATAAATAAGTTCCTTTTTTTTGGTCCTCCCTCCCTCGTATACTAGGAGCTAAACCAGGCCCCATGGTGTGCTTAGAGGATGGTGTTCAATGCCCTAATTTCCTAGGATCTTGCTGGTCTGGTTGTAGGAATGGTAAAGGAATGGCATGAAGGCACAGGCACTACGGGGCTCTCTATGAACACTTTCTGTAACAGCTCTCCTCTTGGTTTATTTTCTCACGTTCTCTTAAACAGCCTTCTGTCTCATTTTTCTCATTACTGTCACATTTCAAGTGGATCAAACCAAGAGGAGCATCACTCTTCGCACCCCCCGCCATGTCCTCCCTTGCCTCTCTGTACTGCCAGAGTGGCCTCTACCATCACAATCAGATCAGATCATCCTACTTTTTAAGACACTCCCATGGATTTTGAGTCTTTGTCATATATTTCAGGTTCATCGATTTGGCACATCACAGGCGCCATGATTAGAACCAACTCACTCTCTAGGTTCATGCCCCATGGGTGTTCCTACCCTGCTCACCCCTTACATACCTTCAACCTCATCCTGTAACCAGACTAAAGCGCTGTCAGCATAGCATGGTGATTCACATCTCCATGAAGCAGCACATGTCACTCCCTCTCTTTGCTACTTATATACACATCCTCTCTCCCATTCCCACCCCCAACATCTTTTATGACACTATTACTCATATTATAACATCAAATCAAATGTTATAGCTTCTCTTGCTTTAAAGCCTTCATGACTGACTGGTACATCTGCTTCTCCTCCAGGCTCCCTAGCACCCTGAGAAGTAGTACCCATAGCACAAGCTCTGGGGTTAAACCATGAGGTCTTTGCACCCTAATTAGAAAATACATAAGCATTATGCATTTGGACCAAAAAAATTCTTTAAATACCAATTCCTCAGCCTGTAAGATGGGGCAAAAAGCTTTTCAACACTGAGTTGTTGGGAAGGGTAAATGCTATAGAACATAAAAGGCCCTTAGCTCCATACCAAGCACAGAGTAAACACCAGGTGAGTGATAGCTGTTATCAGTGTTATAGTCATCATCCTATTCATCTCACTGCTGGGTAATTGTCGACCCACATGCATGTCTTCTTCTCTAGATGTACACTTCTTGAGGATACTGTCTGTGTAATTGGATTTTATGTCCTTAGCACCTGGCACAGTGCCTGCCACGTAACAGGTGCTCAATAAACACTTATTGGATGAATTATAACTCAATTATCTGCCATCTGGTTTGTCCGAAGCCACATATTAGCAGGATCTAGCCTACTGCTCCCCCATTCCATCATCCCATCTGCCTTTGGATTTAGGGAAAGGAGAGTTGATCATGCATTTCCTTGTGGAGTCAGTTCACACAGGACCTGCTGCTCTATTTTCACTATCTCTCCATGGCCCCTGCCAAGTTGCTGTGGGTTTCAGAGGATTACACTGCTGGCAACCCCCTGGGAAGGCAGGATGGCTGCTCTCCCTCAACATGCTGCTGCTGGCACCTTGCTAGCCTCAAAGCAGATGTGATGTGTGGAATCTCCTTCCCTGACCCATCCTGATAGTGAGCACTTCACCCTCATTAAAGTCCCCACAATGTCATTGCATAAGGCCATTGTAAGAAGCAAGTTTTCAATAGGGGCAGGGAATAACAAAGGAAGCTTATTTCATGGCGCAGGGCACGGCAGCAGACATCACTGCTCCTGAAGTTAACCAACTATTTTCCTACGGTAGGCCATGTCTCTTAGGAACCAGCCGGCTGACACGGCAAAGGTGAGGCTGCTCATCTTTCTTATTCATCTCTTCACACTTCTTCAAGACCAGAGGATCTCATCCATTTCTCAAGTGCTCTTCAGAGAGAATCCTCCAGTTCCTAGTCATTTGTTAGGCACAGTCCATCATAACTAGAAGGACTATTAACATGCTTTCCTAAATAAAAGCAGTCTATGCTCAGGATCCCACTAAGGAACCCAAAGAATCAGGAGAAGCTTTGGAATTACATTTTATCTTTAAAGACATTGAATGTCTTAGAACAAATTTTGAATAGTGTCTCTAAAAGAAAGAAGTAGAGAATGCAATCTACTTTTGTGCAGAGCAAGCTCCAGGGTCAATTTTTCTTTTCCTTTCCTTCCCTTCCCTTCTCCTCCCTTCCCCTCCCATCCCCTTAACTTTTTTCTTTGTCATACCTTCTAAGCCATAGAATCTACCGGAAGCAGGTAGAAGTGCAGAATAAAAGTGGTTCCTCATTTTGAACTGGTCCCTCCTGCTCCTCAGTGGGTGGGGGTGGCTTCCATGACCTAAGTTTTCCAGGAAGCTCCATGTCGCCAACATTGCTGAGATCAGGAGGCAGCTATCCCCTTTGCTTGGACCTTCCCCATCCATCAGCTACCCTCTGGCTCTTTGGCTCCTTACAGAGCTTTCTTTCTTTTTCCTTCTTTTCCTTTTCCAGGGTCTGTTCTTCTCCTAAGCTTCAGTCATCCCCTTCATTGGGGTGGTAACTGGTACTATTCGGATCCTGCAGCTGGAGCATTCACAGGACAAGCAAGCACTTCATCCTGACAGTTATGCCAGAAGAGTGTCTACATAGTCCTCCCACCGAGGGCTGGTTGAGTTCCCTTTTCTGCCACCCTGAGTTCCGTATATGTCATGCCCTGGAAGTGGGGCAATTCCTGGCAGGGTACACTAAACCCGGGGTTTTCTCATCAGGAAAGCCAGAGCCACTCTGTCCCCACCCTCTTCCATCATCCCATGATAGACCTGGCCCAGGCCAAGTGTCTGGACTGTGCACCAGGCATATCACTCAAAGGGATACTGAAGTTTGAGAGGAAACTTGGAAGACAAACTTCAATTATTCTTGCTGTTACTATTCCTAGGGCTTCTGTTAAAAGAAGGTAACCATGTGGTCCCCACCTGGAGAGGAAGATCACCTGGGAGGGATTTTACTTTGGGCTACTGTATAACTTAGCATGTTACAAACAAATAATAGATAACTCAATGGATTGTCTCATCTGAAAAATGAGAAAAATATCCAAGACTCTCCAAGGGATGAAGACGAGTTATAGTTGGCTGGACAGGGGAGTACAGCTGAACTGAATTTTGAGAGAAGATACCTAGTGTCAAAGTAAATGCTCTAGAGTACAGCTCTCTCTATGGTAGATTAAGTACAGTGCAAACTCAGTAATCTGAACATCCTTTATCTGAACTGTCCCATTATTCAAATGACTCCCTAAAGCCAATTTCCTTTTCCTTTTATGCCCCGACATGCTGAAAGGAAAATTTCTCTTATTGTTCCTTTTTTTAATCTTCAAACTGTATTAGTCAAACTCACCACATGCCTGAACATTTTTGAGCTTTGATTTGTTCAGATAATCAAGCTTCCAATATAGTTCTAAATATAACTCTTGATGGCAGCCCTGCTCAGAAGTTCCCCCTCAGATGGAAAATAGATGGGCAATGGGATATGACCAGCAAGCAGGACTGCATTAGGAGAGTGAGCTTCCACCCCGGCAGTCTCATGCATGATTACAGTTAATCAGTAAGTCCTCCATTTATTGAGCTTACTCATGTAAGTAACTGTATGTGAAGGGATATAGCCAGAGGTTAGTTGTTCATGTGAGTTTAAATCTTAGCTATGCCACCTACTAGCTGTGCGACTTTAAACAAGTTATTTAATCTCCTCAAGCTTTAGGATTTCCCATTTGTAAATGAAAAATAATAATAATCTCATCCACATAATTAGAATTGACTGAATAAATGAAATATGTGTACTGAGGAACCTAGTAAGTGCTTAACAAGCATTAGCTAGTATTACTGAATTCAAAGAAGAATTCAAATAAGTCTAAGATCTTGGCACTGCCATCAAAGGGTTTGCAAGCTATTGGGAAAGGCACTATATAACATGACAAAACAACAACGCACACACTCATATACATACAAGCATGCACCAAACAGAACACAGGTGTGTGATCAAGGCATAACAAAGCCAAATAGCCCAGGTTCAAAGTCTGGCTCTAGCACTTTTTTCAAGTTGTATGAACTTGTAAATTTTACGTAACATCTCAGTATCTCAGTGCCCTCAGGTATAAAAGGTAAGTAATGTATCTAAGTCATCGAGTTTTAGGGAAGATTAAATAAGTTGATACATATGCAATATGCTTAAGAACAGTGCCTGGCATGTAATGAATGTCTGCATTAACATACCAGGGGTGTTAGTGGTACAGAGAGAGCAGATGTATGGGTACAGGAATAATAATAGGTATTGGGGGATTAGAAGTAGAACGTGGTCCACAGGTTGCACACATTTTCATGGGAAGGGAAAAGAAAACAAAAATTGGAATGGCATGGCATATTTCACTGGCTAATGTTGTTTCAACATATTAGGTGAGTGTAGATTAATTCCCTCTTACCTCCACTTCCGGCCCCGAGGACCTGCTCCCTCCTGGTTCCCCTGCCTCAACTCTGACTGCTTTTACTGATCTCCTTGCCTGGTCCTCAGACTGAATCCACCCTGAACTGTCTGTGGCTCCCGGGATCTGTTTTCTCTCTCCCTTGGCTTCACATGCATGTTTTCCATGGATGACCATGTTCATCTCTGTGACTATACTACCATCATATGTGGATAGTATATCAATGACATAGCACAGGACAAGACATAAAGAGACAAAAGACTGTTTGTTGCATTAAAAGCATGGGCTGTGAGGAACCCAATGTATAACATGGTTTGTCTGAATTGACTCCTCACATATTGGTGTTTACCCTTCCCCTTAAGTCAGAGCCGGGCGTCTGTTGGTTGGCCTAAATTAGCAGTCCAAGAGGTGGCGTGGGCTCTAGGTACAACTGCATTGAGAGGTTAAGTGCAGGTCTTAGGACTTTATTTCCACCCCGGGCTTTGTTTGCAACTGTTTCATTTCAGTCTCAGACAGGTTTTCCCCAGGTAGGACCTAGGTGGTCACTGGCAGCCTTGAGGCTGTATCACGTGCATAGATCATGACTCCATAGACACAAACTCTTTCTGACTGGCTAGCCCTGAGTCACAAAGCTAACACCCTGAAGTCCTCGGCCCACTCTTACTCACATCAAATGACTTGAGCAGGGTTGTTTTTTTTAAGGGAATGCAAAGGTGGGAGGCTGAGGAAAGGACAGTTTTCCAGTGCATCAGACAATCTAAATATACCCACCGTACCTCTCAACACACATACTTTGTTTCCTCTATTATGATGAACTATCCACATGACACACTTCCAGGTACCTGGGCACCAAAGCTACGGCTCATGTGAACGAGCAATATTAAAGACAGAGGTTCCCGGTCCAGTGAACAGAAGTGGCAAAAATTTTTCCAAAAGCGATGTTCTGATGTTAAGAACCTCAATGAAAGGACTGGCTACAACTTTGATTCTAAATGTAATTCTGTCCTTTTCTAATTGAGTGTATCTCAATCTCCAGGATCCTGTCCCCAGAATTCCCCCACGGACTTCACAGCCACGTGCCCGCATTGCCCCAGGCAGTTATGGCTGTTAGGCATACGGTTCGCAGGTCCCTTGCAAGTTCACTAGCCTATGTCAGGCCATAGGACCAACCACGACTCAGAAGGTGAGAGCCCTAGCAATAAGGATTTCGTTCTTTGGTTTTCATTTTGCTCACTCAGGTCGTCAGGGGTTCTAGAAACTCCAGAAACACAATCTTCCCCAGTGCATGAGGTCAGAGAGCAGGGATCACGCAGATTGCCTGCTATGTAAATCGAAGAGGATGGGGGTGAATCTCCCATAAACCAATAGTCAGACTGAACGAAGATAAACTGAAAGGTAACGAGGGAGGAGGAATGACCATTTGTAAACAGAAAAGAGTCGAAGGGCGCCTTTGCCTGGCAAACATAAATACCTGCAAGAACGGAAAACTGTGGGTGGATGTGGGGCCTGCTTAACGCGGATCCTACATCAGGCGTTTGTAGGTGATGTAAAACTCTGATGTGCTGTAAAATTTATATCACTCTCCAAAATGATCTACTGGTAGAACATATAAATTTTGCAGAAACTGTTAAAGCTGTCATAAAGCCTCATTGCTATAGATACAGTAGGTTTTTCAGAAATATACACCAAAGCGGGGGTTTGTAATCATTACAGTGTGGTTCATAAAAAGCAGCACGTTGTTACAACTTCTGAGAAACGGCAAAGGTCCCCCTCTTCTAAAGACGTGTTCTAGCTTCTTCTGCACACTTAAAGAAGAGACAGCCAGAGACACATAACAGTCTGAGTATGTAAATGGAGTATTTCCTTACATGCCCAGGTTGTTGGAAAGGTGGGAGCAAATGATTATTTCTTTATCAAGTTCACATAGAGTTGTTGGCTCTGTTTAATAATAGTTGATCCTGTTCAGGCTGAACAAACTGGTCCCTGTGTGGGGGGAATGGCAGCAATAAATCAATAGCCCAGATGTAATCTCGGTGTCTAGAATTCAGAGAGAGATTTTGGTGCATAATGGTGCTGGTTTGTCTATTGTCATTCAGACATGAGCGGCATCAGAAAAGGGCTTGTGGGAACCTGATAAGAGATGGTCAGAAGTGGGCCATAAATCACGGAGAGGCAGGACTCTGCCGATTTCACACACCCGCATTTTCTGGGGTGAAAAAAAACGTGATAGATCTGCAATTTACTGCTTATCACATCTGCTGGAAGTTTCGTAATACAAAAGCCTGACCTTCAGTGAATATGTAAACTCCCTGGTTGACTACCTGCTTCTGTGGAGGAAGCACAGCACTCCCGCCACCCAGGGCTAGGAAGGCTCCCCACGACCTCTTAACAAGCCCCTCTTTGATCGTGAGCCAGGCGGTAGTGAGTTTCATTCATGAGCATCTCCTTGGGCAAGGAGCGGACGGCACTTACCGAAAGAAACTGAACACTGAACTCTAGGGGAACTAATGGGCTGCAGGGTAGTGTGGATTGCACACTTGTTCAGCACTTGTTAACTTTCTGCAGACCACTGGACCACAACAGCGTCTCAAATAATAGGGGAAGGTCGAGGAGGAGGCAAAGGCAATTGAAGGGGTGAGGAACCAAGGAGGCTGCTGCAGCCTGGGGAAGCGAACGCAACCTTCCCAGGCAAAGACAGAACGACCTGGAGAAGCAGAACAAAAATTCGTGCAAGCTATCTACTATGCTTTAACCTAAGAGTTAAGATGTTTCTGTCTCATGATTTCTTCCCATTGAAAGTTTCAAAACATTGACCTTTTGTGCAGCAGGTTCAAAACAAATTTATATGTGATCCTAGTTTTCAAAGTAGGATAGTTAATCTATAGTTAAAAGTGCACAAGAAAACAATGTATCTTAATAATGTTTTTTACCTGGGAAGTAAATCAGTACTCCAAAAGTCTCCACATTCTCTCCTTGCTCCATGATGGAATGAATCTGCATTTTTCTTAATATACTCTCCAATGAGTTAGAAATGTTTTGAGTGGATCCAAGTATCAAAAGAAGTAACTTCATGTTCAAAAATTGTTTATTAGCTAAAAGCAGACACCAGCGACTTTGTCGCTTCAAGCTTGGAGCTGTAATTTCAAACTGCATTTGTGAAACATATCAATTGTTTTATGCTTGTGCAAATGAGAAACCCATTCTCTCATTCTTTAACAGTTACTGATTATTTAACTACTATGGATCAGACACTCCTCTAGGTGCTGGCAATTAGCACTGAACTAGAAAACAGCCTCATGGAGCCAACAATTTGGTGGGGTGGGGGAGATATAGACAATAACAACTCAACAGTGAAAACATATGGTATCGCAAGACAATAAGTGCAATGGAGAAAATAAGCAGGAAAGGGTGTAGAGAGCAGGGGTGAGTGTGGGAGACAAGGTTGGTATATATTATTTAAATTTCAAATAATTCCCAGTACCCAATAGTTGTAAAATTCTCTCACACAACACCTTTTAGCCATGAGATTAGCTGGAACTGGAAGTGATCCATCTGCATCTCATCTCTTTGCTGTGCCCTTTTAAACCTGTGCATGGACAGAGTTGCAGAATGGCTAACAGGCCAGGAAAACTGAGACTATACTGTTGGATGAGCAAATTGGCTTATTTCACTACCCGTCACAGCACGTCTTAAAGACAAAATGGACAACGGCACAGAGAGAAGTATCAGTACACATTCACTACTAAGAGTCTCAAAAGATATAGGACACTCTTATTCCCTTCGCTGTGCGATAGTTTTGTTTTGTTTTTCTCTTAGCTTCCTGACATAAGTAGCGAGATTTAGGTTCCATTCTTAATTTGATCAATCTGGGCTTTGGTACTATCTTCCTCTATCTGGGGAAGCACTGGATAGTGCCTCTTGGTGAAGAGCGTTTTGGAAGATTACGAGAGACTACTTGGCAGGTTTTTGATGACCACATATATATTTTTATTCAGCTCTCTGGAAGGAATTTTAACAGGTGGTATCAAGTGTGATCCTCTGGCTGAAGTAATAAAAAACAGCTCCCAGTGGCTGAATTATAAGAAGTCTCAAAGACTCACAGAACTGGGAGTCCAAAAATGGGTGGAGCACCAAGTGAGGTGCCCACTGTCCTCGTTTCTCCCTCATTCTCTCAGCTCACTCCCGGTGCTGCTGGTTTTGTCTTTCAGTCCCGTGATGGCTGTGGGCACCCAAGGGAAAAGGAGAGGAATGGGGAGCAGAGAGAGGGTCAGGAGAGGAGGGTAAGGCAGAGCTAACAAAAGGGAGGGAGAGAGAAAGAAGGGAGAAAGAATGAGAGAAAGAGGAGTTTGGATTTCTCTTAAGAGCCCAGAATTTTCTTCATCAAAAGCTTCTGGAAGACTGATTCATTTGTTGTACTAACCAATATTGCTTAACCCACCTCCCATTTAGAAGAAAAGGAAAGTGCAGCTCACTGTTGTGTTCATTTAATTCTACATAAACATGCTCTTTGAGGCTGGAGCAAATCTGACTGGTTTTCAATGTGAAAATAAAATACGAAAAGTGTTCTTGCATTATTTCTAAACAGAACTTGTCTCTAATCCTAATGTAACAGAAATGTATATGATGATCAGTATTTAATAACTTTTTTCCATGTGGCAAACTTAGGGCATAAGGTTAGGACTGTAATCCACAAGATACCTCAGTTAAACGCTGCAGCCGCAGGCGCTGCCGACCTCTCTTCTCTGGGCAACAGGAATGGGTTAATTCAGCCCATCTCTAAGTCAACTGCAAGCAAAACTTCAGATAATTGGCTAAGACCCAACACAGTTCATCTCTTGATAGCAGGGACCTACCTTAATCATCCTTTGTAGGTGCCTCAGGCCTAAACACTATGATTAGCCCAGAGTAGATACCCAATTATTTATTTGATTGACTCATTTATT
This sequence comes from Lyroderma lyra, assembly GCA_004026885.1. Lineage (NCBI taxonomy): Eukaryota > Metazoa > Chordata > Mammalia > Chiroptera > Megadermatidae > Lyroderma > Lyroderma lyra. The sequence goes on from PVJL010004665.1 coordinate 23,418, forward strand.
CAAAATGCATATTGAGTACCTATTCATTGCCAGTTTTCAACATTTATCAGTGAAAAAATTTGTCAGTGGAAAATTATTATGTTTTTGTCTTCATGGAGCTTATATCCCAGAGAGGGAGATGCTATACAATAAACAAATAAGTAAATCAAGTAGAAATAAATGTTTTGTCAAATACGGTAATCTTAAAAATATATCTGAATTCACAAAAACTAGCAATCAGTGGCAGATTCTCCAGTGTTCTCCTAAAGCAGAAATGCACTGTTGTGTGAGACACAGACACAGACACATGTGGAATCATGTTCAAATCGCCACCCTTCTTGCTTCACCTACACTTGCAGGGATAGAGTCCTTATCTCTTGCCTCCTATGAGTTTCCTTGATAATTTGTTGCTTTGTAAGGCTTTCCTTGTCTGTGAGAATCCCTCACTCACTGCTGGTTCAATTGGCTGATAATTATGAGTCATTTTCCTACTGTCCCTGTACTGGCATGAGGATCAAAGGAAACGCTCTGCTCCTTAATCTTACATACAATGTTGGGAGGTAGGCAGTATGGTCATTGTTCTGCAGATGGGAAAGCTGAGCCCCAAGGGGTCAAGTGATTTGTTTAGTGTTATACATCTAGAAGGTACCAAGGACATGATTCAAATCCAGGTCCTCTTGAGGACATCTAATTTGAAATTCTACCGGTTTGTAAATGTTTCTTATCGTGTTAAAAGTGCCTCTCCTAAGACTGTAGAAAACATGCCACATAGCTCTTTTCTCTTCCCCACACTCCTCATACCTAACATTGTCCTGGGAGCAGAGTAAAACCTTCTAATTGGTTAAAAGTATTTTAATTGATAAATGATTAACAGCAGAGGGCCTCTTACTCCTGTGAAAACAATGTGGTGGCAACCTTGGAATAGTATTTTTCTAAAAGAAAAGTAAACAGCTATTTTTAACTAGGTGACAGCAAAAATATTCAAATAATAAATGGATTTACTCTGATGTCTATGCAGATAGATATTAATGTGGCATCGAACCATTTCCATCAGTTACATGGGCATGCGTTGGCTCTGACAGTGACATCGTGGGAGCATCAGGGCCTTTAGAAATAATGATTAGGGAACAACATGGATCATCATTTTAAAATTACTCTTTCTCGTGGCTTAAAGTACAACTGTTACCAACAATCATAACAACTCAAGTTTATGGTCCTAGAGTGAGTACAGTGAGCAGTTGCCGGACTGCCTGACACTCACATGGGATACAAACACCATCAATCAGCCCTTACCATTCAGATAACGCACACTCACTGCAAATCCATCTCAGCATTTATGCCAGCCATAAACAGTCATTAATTTGGGTGACCAGCACCCCTCTCAACTACAATTAAAAAACAAAATATTTAATATATTTCGGTATGATTTAGTACAGATAAATACGGTGATCATAAATCACAAGAATTCCCCCAACAGGAAAGGTATAAATTTTCCAGATCCTTTTTAGAAATCTAAACAATTCATGCTATGGCCCCAACTGTCAGAGGATCGTGGAATCGTGGTGTTATGGGAAAAGTGTGTGCGCCCATCCCTCTCCTCTTTTGCAAGGCCTCCTCTCAACTCCAGACACAGGAAATGCATGCTAGAGACCTACAGAAAAGGGGCTTTTAACAGTTTGTGTGTTTTTTAATTATAAAATGTCACTACACATTGCATATATATTTCCCCATTAAATTGTCTTTAGTGACTAGTAGGGAAACAGATGTTAAAACAAACAGAACCAGAAATGTTCAACGACTGAAGTGCACTAACAGGTTCTCTGATGCTCCCAAGACAGATAAAGGCAGGTGTTGGTGATTCTTCCTCCATCCAAGGAACTACATGGTGACTCAGTAAGCCAGGCTGACCAAATCTCTGTCATCTTCAACACACGTTCTCCAAAGCCTCTGTGTTTTGTCTTGTTTTGCCCATCCTAGTCAGAAGCGCTTGAGAAACACATGTGGAAGATTTCCACAGACTATGCCTAAAAGTGGTTTCTATCATTTCCACTCAGGTGGCACTGCCTAGAATCCTGTCCCATGGTGAAGCTAGCTGCGAGAAAGGCTGGGAGTGTGGCTGTGCTCACAAAAAAGAGAATGTGCGTTTTGATGCATCGTAGCCAACCCTGTCTCAGTGATAAATGTTCTTTGCTCTACAGAAACTTTTCTCAGGGTTATCCTGTACCTTGTTTCTCAGTGCCTCCCAGTTCTCCTCTAGTGCTTATTTGTGTATTCATTTTGGCACAAAGTTAATATTCGGAAGAGAGGAAAGAGCAGGGCCTGACACACTTCACTCCTCATTATGCCTAGAACTGTGCTCCTATCTTTATTGACACTTAAAACAGGTAATTGTATTAATTGAACTAAAACAGAAAAATATATGTATATATACATATACAGGAATATTATTAAATTGGCCTTCAGTCTTCTCATCTCCTCACTATATGTTGGTTCCCTTCTCCAATGAGCCTCATGTCCAACCCAATTCTCCCCAAACCCCAGCCTAAAACAAACTCATAATCAACAGAAAACATTTTCTCTACGTTTAAGTTTTTCTACCTTATCTTTCATGTATAATCCCTTTCTCTTTTTCTCTGTCTCTCTGTCTCTCTATCTCTCTCCCCCCCACCTCCCTCCCTCCCTCTCTCTCTCTCCCTCTCTGCCTGGTGAAATTTTCCCTTTCCTCTTCTTTAATATATGGGGGCTAGAATTGGTCCAGATGGAATACAAAGGAGAAGAAGGAGACACCCATAATATGTTTTATTCCCACCTCGTCTGCATTCTGAGACCGGGGACTAGGAGATTTTTAGTCAGCCACCTACCCCGCCTCCCCATCCCATACCACGACCATCATCTTCCCTTTCCTGTCCATGGTAGTGGCCTGATGGACCTCAAGGAGGTAGACTTTTATACCGTAATCCCAAGGACAACAAGATTTCCATTTGTCAGTAAATGGATTACCAAATTACCAAATTCTCAGCTTGGAACTGCTAAAAATTTATTTTAAATAGCACAGGTATCCCTCTTCTTCAGGGGACAATTGCCTTTTCAGGCACCTTCACTTAAATAATTCATCAATTAAAAAAGATATTCATGCAGACAACAGAGTACTTCTAAATTTAGAAAATTTAGGAACCCCGTTTTACCATTATAATTTGGTTACCTCATGCTTAGCCTGCCAAACATTCTTAAACAACAGGGTGCTGTAGTGGAAGTTGCATAGAAATTTGCACCAGAGAACTCCAAGTTTGAATCTGGACTCTGTCACTTAATCCTAGTATAACCTTGGGCCAATGGGATATCCCCTCTAAACCTTAGTTTACACATTTCTAAAGTGGGAAGTGAAATTTTTATATTTTAAGAAGTCATGATTAAATAACAGATTGTGCATACTGTGCTAAATAATTTAGAGATGCTAAACCTTTTCCTGGCACTACGGGCAGCTTCAGAGCAGCAAAAACTTGTAGCTGAACTCTCTGCTAACACATAAGCGAATGAATGGATGAATGAATGAATAAATCTATCCAGTTAGTGTTCAAAATTTTCCTAAACTCAAAAAACACCAATTGATATGATAACAGTTCCAAATGAGAAAAGCACTATCAGGCAGATGAAGCCAATTTTTATTTAAGACCAGAACAAAACGTACAAACAACCATTACCACACGAAAGCCACAAAGTCTTTTGTTAAAAAACACCTGTTTCTGCTCACCCTGGAGCAGAACTCTCCAGTGAAACAATGAAAACAGTCTTTGGATGGTGCATTTTCTACCGTCTTCTTTGTTCTCCTAGCACAAGGATACTGATAAAGGTATCTGGAGAGATCGACACATAGTCTGGGAAAAGTGTGTTCCACCTCCCCTCCTCATCCCCCCCTCCCCTAAAAAAATATTAAGAATAGAATATCAAGTCAAAAACTTTAAGGTAATGGAAGCTGACTAAAACAAAATAAAGCACCCTTAGCCAGCTGCTCTAATTAGGTATTGCTTTCTGAACATTCGTTGAAATGTGGAAATTAGGTTGAGGCAGATGAGAACGCTGCCAGAATTGCCTAGCCCCGTATTACTACCTGCATTATTATTTGAGGGCACAATACCTTTTACCCATATCTTGAATGATAATATTTCCCCACCAGAGATGATTTGTTCCTTTAAATGAACGTTTCGAGAACATTTTCCACGTTCTGACCTGTGATTTCTTTCTATTCAGGGCCAGCTGGTTTTCCTGTAGACGGAATCTCTGACATTTATAATGGAATTGAACAGTGTAATAGGATTCACCTAACAAAAATGTTGCTGCGACATGAACTTTATGGGACCTTCCATTGAACAAGGGAGGCCCGTTGAAACATTGCCTGGATTCTATTTCACAACAGAAGCAGAAGCAACAAAAACACCATCGCTGGGTCTCTATAGACAAGAAGCCACACCGTTTTTCTACAGCGGAGATGCAATCACGAACAGAAGGCGAAATTAAAACATGTCACCTTTTACTCTTCTGGAAAATTCTCCCTATACTTATGGAAGAAAACCTTTCAACATGTTGCCAAACATAGAAGCAGCTCCACTGCCTCCTGATTAAATCCTCGCAAAGTCTTCCAGCATTCTGGAAGTCTCTGGAGCTGTGCTACTGCTTCCAAGTAGCTAATGGACTGTTATTTTACAGCACTCTGCCAGAGTTGCTTCCCCTCAAACAAGAATCTTACTAGCTTTACCGTTTGGCAGCCTGTAACATGTTAAAAAAAAAAATCCATAAACCAGATGGCGGAAATGCAGAGTAATCTGTTTGGGAAACCCAGGTTATAAATATGTGCATGTTAGGAAAAGGGCAGAAAGTTGAGGTGAAGCAGCTGAGGCAGCTTGCAGGCTGGGCTCCAATCGCGGCCATTCTTAGACCGGCGCCCGGGTGAGGGCTACATGTTTATGTCTCTTGTACTTTCCCGCCCAGGCTCGAGAAGAACCCATAGGCCTTTCCTCATTTTCCCACACGAGAAACCAAATGGAATCCTGACTGGGAAGGTTTAGTCAAGGTCTTATCTGCATGAAAGAATATTTTTCCCTTGGGGTGGGGGTGAGGGGATAGGACTGGAGTACATAGTACTGACCCTTCTCTACTGTATATAAGGATCTCCTTCCGCTAACACAAACTTGCAAGTGAATTAAAGTTAAAGTAGAAATTAAAGTTAGGTATGATTTACAACTACAGCTTGTGTCTGTTTCAGGGGGAGGTGAGTGGATAGGAAATACAGTTAAGGGAGAAAGGAGAGTGTGAGTGTGAGTGTGTGTGTGTGTGTGTGTGTGTAGGGGGAGTGACTTGTGTAAGACCATTGCATTTATGGGAATAGCAAGACCTTTTCATGCTTCGGCTGATGAATCACACTATTCTCTCTTTCTGTGGCCTTCAAAGGTCACAGCCTAGTGGCAATTGATTAGCTCAGGTTATGAAAGGGTTATCTTCACAAATCTTCCCACTGTGTGGAAGTGGCACCCATTTTAGGCACTGCAGATGGACAGTTACACTGATACAGCCTTCCTTCTCAAGACTTACGCTGTAGGACTAGCACCAATGGTGTACACAGAGACCCAAAATAAGCTGTATAGCTTGGATCCCTGCTTACACCACCCTAAGGAAAAAGGTTGGAAACCATGTACCATGTTAGCAATAGAGGCAAGTGTATAGCCCACTGGGGAAATAGTGAGGACCTCAGCTTTCCCAATTTGTCTCTCTGGTTCCAAGGGTTTCTGGGGCCTCTCCTGAGCATTCCTGAGAACCTCCAGGGGCACGGCTTTGCTGCTGCCCGCCACTCCTCCTGGCCCCTGCTGCTGCCTGACACTGGTGGCTGTGGATACAGTCTTGTTTTTCCCTCTTGACCTCAGCAACACTGGGAAAATCTCATGCTCTTACAGTTGCTGTGTAGAGGCAAAGAGAAAATCCTCTTCGCGTTAGTGTTTCAGTCTTTATTGTTGAAGCACAAGCAAGAGAGCTGTGCGTCATCAGCCTTTTCCAATACTCTAGTGGCAAGAAACTTGCATTATTTCCATCTTACAGGTTTTTGTGTGTGTCTTTTTACTTCTTCTTGGAACTAATCAAAATGCCAAAGGCTGGGGTTGAAACAAAGGTCAAAGGACAAGGTGAGGACTATGGTCATGGTCAATATCACTCTTTCTATTGAACCTCTCTCTACAGCCCAATGGCCCCCATCTTCTCAATAACAAGGTATCCAGGGAGTTATTAAATGATTTTCTGGAATCTTTTTTGGGAATGAGCAAGAGCTTGTTAAGAGAATCCTCCACACCCTGACATGCCCAATTTTCAAATGATTTTAGAATTGAAGCTGTTACTCTTGCATACTTTCCACATACATACTACTTACAATGATGTCAAGTTATTATGTAGGGTTCACCATGATTAAGAGATGCTCAGACCCACCTAAACTAACAACACAAATTAATAAATAATAAATGTTTATTTATATTAACTGAATAAATGAGCTATTATAATTTTTAAGTGTTTACAAAGGCCAACTCTCTTAAGAAAGAAAAACAAACAAACAAACAAACACCCTCAACCAGCAATCTTCAGTCCTCCTGAGAGTCTAGAGTCCTTTTAACAGCTTAAATGGATACTCAAGACCCAAAGCCACTTGACTCTGGATTATTCTCCCTCTTGAATTATCTCAGTAAGATGAGCCCCATTATGGATTGAATTGTGCTGCCCCCAGCCAACTTCACCTGAAGTCCTAACCCCCAATGTGACTGTATTTGAAGAAGAAACCTTTTAGGAGGTAATTAGGTTAAATGAGGTCTTAAGGGTAGGGGCCCTGATCTGATGGTATTAGTGTCCTTACAAGAAGAGATAACAGACAGCACATTCATTCTCTCTCTCTCTCTCTTTCTTTCTCTCCCTCTCCCCCTCTCTCCCTATCTCTCTCTTTCTGTTCCCTTTTCCCTCTCCCCTCTTCCTCTCCTTCTCCTACTCCTTTTCTCCCTCTCCCTCCAGGTGCCATCGAGGAAGTCATGTGAGGACATAACTAGAAGACAGCTGTTTGCAAGGCAGGAAGAGAGCTCTCATCAGAAACCAACTCTGCTGGACCTTGATCATGCACTTCCAGGCTCCAGAACTGTGAGAAAATAAATTTCTGATGTGTAGACACCCAGTCTGTGGTTTGTTATGGCAACCCAAGCAAAAGAACGTAAGCCCCATAAAAATACATCCAGTACTTGTTTCAACCAGGCTTGTTTCCTCCATCAGAGGAGCAAAACCAGCAAATCACATTCCAATTGCTTTTTATAAAGAATAGAGAGTGACAACCTAAGGGCTCAAGAGAGGTAGCAGCATAGGTGAGGTAAGGTGTAAAAACATTTCATGTAATGTTCTAGTCAGAGGCAACATATTAATAGAAAAGCAGAGAAAAACAGATATCTTGGAGTAGGAAAAATACAAACCAACCAGAATGCGATTTATCAAACTCTATGAATTTTAATTTTAGAGACAAATGCAAGTTTTGGGATTTTGTTTTGTGTGTGTGTGTGTTTTTTTTCCTCTGAGAACTGTTTCTTGTTTACAAAATACGAGTCTGGCCTTCTCCTGCAGTTCATTTATAGCTATGGATCTGGAATCTGCAGGAAGACTACCAAGCCAGAGTTTTTCTACTTTCCTTGCAAATATTTCCATCCTGGTTTGAAAGAAGACAGAAGCCTTATAGGCGTTTATCTGTGTAAGAACAGAAGTCTCTCTTTTATAGGGAATTGCGTTCTTTATTTTCTATACTATGTCTTCTTTCCTGGCTCTGTTACCATCATGTTTCATGCCTGGATTCTTAAGACTTTCTCCTGTCGTCTCCTGCTTAGCTCTAAGGATTTTCCTGGGTAAAGAGCATTATATACTATTTTAGTCATATAACTTTATCTTTTTATTTGTAGATAAATTACAAATCTGTATTTTCATCTCCATTTCTCTCATAACTTCAAGATCCATAAATCCAAATGCTTCTAGATAGTTCTAATAGAATAGCACACATTAACCATCTCACACCCCCTCCCCACCATGATCCAAATGGTATTCATTATATTTCCTCCAAAGCTGTTGCACGTCACACATTCAGGACTCTGTTTAATGCACCCTCTATCCCCCAATCTTCCGAGCTAGACAGAAGCCTCAAAGACACCTTCAATTTGTTGCTCTCCTTGGCTCCCTCATCTCTACAACCTAGTTACTTATAAAATCCTTTGGTTCCTACCTCCGATATTTGTACCTCAAAACTTGACAATCCATGCTCCCCCACTGTCACTGATCTTATTGCAGGTTTTGTTCACTTATTGTCTCATCCCCACAACCTCCTGATTCAACTCCCACCCTCAAGCCAGCAGGGTGGTGTTTCTCAGTTCAGACTTACACTTCCAGTCCCCGTAGGCTTTTATCCTGAGCCCCCTCCTGAAATTGTTCTTTAACCAAGTTGCCAATTAAAATCTGCTGGACTCTTTTTAGTGCTCATCATCACCGCCTCTCCTTAACATCTGACCTGGTGACTACTCATTTCGTAAAGTCTCTGCTCCTGAGCCTTGGACCCATTTTCCCTCATTATTTTCCTACCACCTTATTATTTTCACCCATTTCATTTGCTGACGCTTCTTCCTCTGCTCCCTCTTTAAACATTGGTGTTCTAGAGAGGGCTCTTGTGGACTTTTTCTCTTTTCATTCCATGTTTCCCCAGACGATCTCATCTTGTCTCATGGTTTCAGCTGCCACTGGTATTTTTCCTGATCCAGGCCTTTCCCCTGAGCACCACACATTATTTTCAACTTCGACAGTAGTGTCTGTAGTTCGATGATGTCACACAGAAACCTCAAATCACAATGCTCAAAACTAAACTCCTCCTTATCTATTTCCCTCAATCTCCTCGTTCTTATGTCTTACCAAGTGTTTCTGTTATTTACCCAGTTACACAAAACAGACCCTCACTTACCAGCTTCTAATAGGTTGCACTCACAGTAAAAGGAAAGTTCAAGTTCTTCAGTGTGAGTATAAGAGCACCTTTGAGGTTCAGTATTACCTTCCCTCCACCCAACTCAATGTCAGCTACAGCGGCAGTGCAGGGCTCTACGTACAGACTTACCTTCAGCGGTGCGTGGCTCTGCGAACCGGCCCCCCTTCGGTACGTGGCTCTGCGTACCGGCCCCCCTTCGGCGGTGCGTGGCTCTGCGCACGGGCTCCCCCCTCGGCGGTGCGTGGCTCTGCGCATAGGCCCCCCCCCCCCGGCGGTGCGTGGCTCTGCGCACGGGCCCCCCTTCGGCGGTGCGTGGCTCTGCGCATAGGCCCCACCCCCTGGCGGTGCGTGGCTCTGCACACGGGCCTCCCTTCGGCGGTGCATGGCTCTGCGCATAGGCCCCACCCCCTGGCGGTGCGTGGATCTGCGCACGGGCTTACCTTGAGTTGGCAACATCCCTTCCCAGAAGGCACCATGGGTCCTTCTGCTTCAGTCTTCTCTGAAGCAACAGGCTTGGCCAAGGCACAGCACAGATAGTGTGGGGGAAGGTTTATACTCCCCAAAGTAAACCTAAACAAATGGGAGATGGAAGCTAGTATGTAAGTGACACATCTCGTGCCCCTCCAATTTTAGACAGTTCTGGAGGCATCCTCTAAACTCAGAGGTCCAGGGCCTAATCCCATTTCTAATGTCCACAGCTGTGACATTGATAATGCAGCTTTCCCTGTCTCTGCTCCTCACTCCTCCTTGCCAAGCCCCTGTCCCATGCACTGCTTTTGGAGAAACCCTACACAAAGACAGTTGGTTCAGATACAGCAATCTAGAGAGTAGGCACTCAGGTGGGGTTTCCGGAACTTGGTGTGGAGACAGAATCAGGAACTCTATTGTTAACAGTAAGTTCCTGGGGGCTTCAGCATCACAATTCTGAGGTCTCCCACTTGCAGTGGCTCAGGACGTAATAGAGGTAGAGAAATTAATAGGCCAGGCAGTAAGACTAGCACTTGGCTCTTATGGAAACCTTGGTAATTTTAAGAATTATGGTCTAAACCAGTTTCTGTGAAATTCCTTTGAAGTCTTGAAGCAGAAGTAAGTTATGGCACACCCACTTCATGGAACATTATGCATCTTTTAAAATAATTTTTTTGTGAATTTTTTATCAATATCAACAAAGGCTTTTGAACATAAGTCATCAGAAAGCAGAATAGAGACATGCATCTTCACTAGAATGAAATCTTTAGGGGAAAGTACCTATGCTTAGAGAAACAACATTGAAGGGTAGAACAGCTAAATGCTCACTGTGGCTCTCAGGGAGATACGCTAAAGAGTGCTGTTTTTTCTTTTATCTATTTTTAAATTTTTTCGTTGATTGTGGCTGTATTACTATATAGACAGATCTAAGATAATTATTTAAATTTAATTTTAAATTTAAAATACTTTTTAAAAAGTATTAAACTTTTAAAACTGGTCTTAGATATATAAGTAAAATGTCTGGAATTTTTCTCTCTTTAGATAAAAAAGATGAATAAAATTTTTTGTAGGTTCTTGCAAACATTACCATCTCTGTATTTGGATCTGCTGTGGAGAAAGCTATGCAGTTCCTTAGCCCATGAATGAGCAAGTTGTCATCACATGAACGATCTTTCTGATGTGAGATCAACTGGGTCCTAAAATTGCTGAGCTGACCAGACATGTCCACCAATGCAGATTTTTAAAGTATTATGTCTCATTCCATACCTGGTCTAAAATTTATTACACAAATATGTCATGATTATTGTTGACAAAAATAGAAAATGCAAAGAAGGAAAATAAAGGAATCTTTAAAATCACATCTAAGCTCACCAGCATGTCTTAGAAAGTTTTCCTGAATTAAAAAGTTCTGAAATACATCGTGCATGCATAGGAGTACGTGCTGTATAAAACGCATTTGCCCAGCTTCATAGGGTTTGACCTGTGTTTTCAAAGCCCTGGGAGCTCCTTCATCAAACACCTCATCAAACACCCTACCCCCAGGAAGCCAATCTGCTGGATCTTGTGTTCATCATTTATTTGCTTTCCTTTATATTTTTTCATATATGCCCATGTCCTTAAACAATACGTGGCATAATTTTCTGTGTTGCTTTAACTTTCTTTGGCTATAGACACTCCATGTAATCATTTTCAATTTGCCTGTTTTCTGCTTGATATTATGACTTTAAAAACTACCACTCTGGGTCATATAGCTGGGCCCTACTCACTTTTACTGCTCCATGGTGTTTCTTTTTATATGAGTATAACTGAATTTGTCTATTTGACTGTTGTTGGACATTTGAGTCATTTTTAAATTGTGTTGTTATGAACTATGCCTATTACCTACATGTTTCCTGAAAGACATGTGCAGTAATTTATCAAGGGTAAAAGTGGAAGTGCTTAGACCAACAGCGTTTGAGAGTTCCCACCGTTTCACATTTTCACCAATACTCAGTACCATCATACTTTTGCATATTTGCTAATCCAGTAAGTGTGAAATGTTAACCTAATATTATATTTGAATTTGCTTTTTCCTATTTAATAAGGAGATTGAATATCCTTTACTTGTTGGGTTGTTTTTGTGTGTGTGAAATGCCTGCCGAAGACATTTGACCCTTTATCTTATTTCCTCCTCCTCCTCCTCCTCCTCCTCCTCCTCTTCTTCCCTTTCTCCGTCCCCTTTCCCTTCCCTTTCTCTCCTTTCTCCCTTTTTTCCTCCTCAAGCTCCTTTGATATTATATGTATAGTACATATCTTCTTCCAGTTTGTGCTTGTCTTTTACTCCTCTTAGAGTTTTTTTAAAGAGCAAAAGTCTTACATTTAACATAACCAAAAAAAATTTTTTTACTATCTTTTTTTTAAATCTTGTTAAATAAATAAATAAATAGCCCTCTCTCACTCTAAAATCTTATGGATATTCTCCTATAGGTTTTCTCCTAGAGTTTAAAACTTCTATCTCTGAGGTTTATGTCCTAATCCATGTGGACTGTTTCTATATCATATTGTGGGCATGACTGATCATTCCTTGCATTCCCTGCTTTTCTTTAGCCATAACTTCATCTTGTTTCAAGTTGTCTTACACAAGCGAGACTGTTTCTTGTCTCTGTATTCTTCTATGTAAGTCTTAACATTTGGTAAGTTCTCCTCTCCCTGACCCCACAGCTTGTTTTACTTTATTCAGTAGTTTCTAGATTGTTTTTTGCACTTTGCTCTAGAATTATCTTGTCAAATTATACACAATACAATTATTAAAATTTTGGTAAAATTACATCAGATCTCTACATGAATTTGCAAAGAGTTGATATCTTTATAATGTTGAATATTTGTATCTATGAATGTGGTATTTTTCTACATCTATTTAGGTTGTCTTTATTGTCTTTTAATAAAAATGTATAATTTTCTCCATAAAGGTCTTGTACATATTAAATTATTTTTCTTTTACTTTTAGATTCTTTACTTGTTTGTGATCACATATGGTATATAGTCTTTACATTAATTTTTCTAAAAATGTATGGTCAGTATACTGAAATGGAATTAAATTTTGTATCTTGATTTTATACTTGACAACCTGGACAAGATTAGTTGATAATTCTAATAGTTTTTCTATATATTGATAGACTGTTTTGGGATTTCATATAACAATACTATTACCTATAAATAATTATTTTTTTCTTGCAATCATTATAATTTTGTCTTTTTCATTTTTGTCTTATTGTGCTGGCTAAGATTACATACACACATACAAACACACACAGACACAGACACACTCACATACACACACACACACACACACACACACACACACACTGGTAAAGAAAAGTGGTAATAATAGGCATCCTTGTCATGCTTCTGATTTTTAAATAATTTTTTAAATTTCTCACCACTAAAATGATGTTTGCTATGGGATTTCTTTGATAATTATGCTTCATTAGGAACGGATACTTCTCTTCTAGTTTGTCAAGAGTTGTTTTTTGTTTTGTTTTAAATCATGAATGAATGTTGGATTTTATCAAAGACTGTTTCTGCTTCATATTGAGTGGATGGTTTTTTTCTTCTTTATTTTGTTAATATAATCAATGACATTATTGGTATTTTTAAACTCATTTTGCATGACTGGGTTAAATCAACTTGGTTATTTATACACATTCATAGATTATACTTGCTAATATGTTTATTTAGGATTATATTATAGAACCATAGTATACAGGATCCAGAAGAAGTAACAGCCTTTTTAAAGTACTTAAAATATTGTTATGCTATAGAATTACATGCATATGATTTTGTAATAAAAGATTCAATATAGATTATCAGCTCATAAAAAAGGGCATTATCTCTGCTGGGCCCTGTATAATATTGTATTATAGTAGAATTTTTTTATCTATGCTCATGAGTAAGATTGACCTGTAATTTTGTAAGCTGTGTCTTATTACAACAGTCTTGTAGAATTAATTAGGAAGCATTTCCTAAGCATTTTCTGTTTTCTGAAAGAATTTATGTGAGTTCATAATTACCTTTTCCTAAAAAAAAAATCTAGATCTATCCTTGTCATCATAAAAAGATTTTTAGCTACTGAAGCAGTTTCTTTAACCATTACAAGATTATTTAGGCAAATATGTTTTCTTGAGATAGCTTTAATATTGTATTTTTTCAAATTTGTTAATTTGACTAAATTTTAATATTTACCATCATAAAATTGTTCTTAACATTTTTACTATCTTTTGAAATAACTGTTACATCTTTTTTCTAATAATTCTTTCCTGCAGTCAATCACATTTATCATTTTTATTTTAATTTTTTTTTAACCATTGCTGTCCTCATTTTCTCGTTTATTCACTTTTGTCTTCATATTATTTGTCACTTTTATACTTCCTTTGGGTCTATTCTGTTTGGGTTCTAACTATTAAAGTTGGATGTTTAGCTCTTATCTTCCCAGCTTTTCTTCTTTTCCATCGCATGCAGTTTAGTTTATACATTTCCCTCTAGATACTGTTTTAGCTGCATTCTATTGGTTTTTATAACTAGTATTTTCTTATTATTCAGTTATGAGTAATTTTGATTACTACTGTAATGTTTCCTTTACTCATAAATTGTGTAAGAATAATTTTTGGTAAGTATATAGATTCTAAAGAGATATTTTATTGAAACATAAATAAATTACACTGTATGCAATGAATGTGTTCTCTGTGATAACTCATCCTTTAAAAATTATTTAAGTTTGCTTTAAAACCAATGAAATAATCTATTTTTATAAATGTCACAGTGTGCTTGGAATTCATGTAATTTTTCAGCTAGGATTAGTGGAGGGCTGGGTTCTATTTAAGTCTATTAGAATAAGTTAATTTTTATATTTGAATCTGTTTATTTAATATTTGTTTCCTTATGTATCAATTACTTAGAGTTATATGTTATAAACCTTTCAATAATTTATAAAGTTTTGTTGTTAAGTTGAAAATGTTTAAACTTCTTGATAATTCAGGCATGACCTAGATGTAAAGAATGTCTTTTTCTTTTTCTAAAATCTCTAGTGATGCTTTTCTCTTAAAAATTAATTTGCCTGATATTAATACAACTATATCAGATTCATTTTGGTCAATAGATCCCTCCCACAATTTCTCTTCATTTTACTTCCATTCTTTCTGTGTTCTTATATATTTAATCTCTGTCAGCCTTGTGTGTGTATTTATATATGAGGGCTTTCCAGAAAGTATCCAGCCATGTAATATGAAAAATAGAGACACTTATGGTGGGATTTTTTTCTGGATAGCCCTCATAAATGTTTTAAAGGAATTGGTAACATACTTTACATGCTGTTTGTAGCCTGCCTTTTATTACAGAAATGTCATGAATATTTCCTTACATAATTATCTTCCCAAACTTATTATTAATAGGTACATAGTATTTCATAACATGTAAGTACCTTCCTTTGAGAATATTTTGTTTTCCTCACCTTTTTACTATTGAAAATAACCTTGTGATAAACTTCTTTATCCTACATCTTTGTAAATTTCTCTAATTGTTTCCTTATTTGAATTTCTAGAAGAGAAATTTCTGGTTCAAAAGATGTGCTTTTAAGAATACTTTGAACGCATAGTCATTTGCGAATATTGCCTCAAGAAAATACTGAATCCACACTTTCATCAGGAGTTTAGGAGAGTGACTTTCCCCCCATACCTTCAACAACATTACGAGTTAATAATATTTCATCTTTGCTATTGTGAAAAGCAAAAATAAACAAAAACAAAGGATGTCTTGCTATTTTATATCTCATATTTTCTGTCCTGCCTAATCATGTCCTTTACTCATTTAAAAAAAAAAGGTTATTTTTGATAATGTAAGTAATCTATGTATTACGAGTATTAAAAACCCTACCTTATACACTTATTTTTTCTAATTTGTTATTTATCTTTTTTGTTAACAATGCTTTATGTATATAGATATCCATTTTTATATTTCTCAGTAATAAAATATAATAAGCCCTTTATTTATTGTTTATCTCTGTGCTATGCTTAGAATGACTTTTTCCTCTCCAAAATCATATAATTATTCAGTTAAATTTTTCTGTAGATCCATTATAAATATGTTATAGATTTCACTTGTGATATTTAAGTCATTACTCTGGAATTTCAAATGGTAAATTCCTTGAATACAATTACTTAGAAATAAGTAACTAAGTATTGTTGAACATTTAAAAAAAAAATATATATATATATATGTGTGTGTGTGTGTGTATATATCTTCTTTTCTCACTGGTTTGTAGTACTGTTTTTATTGTATGTTTAATACATAAATATTCTTCTCTTGTTTCTGGACTGCTCTACCTAGCTCTTTTTAGACTGTTTCATTGATTGCCTATTTATTTCAGTTAGTGCCACACTTAAATATTGCTTTATAATATGCTTTATTATCTAACAGAACAAGTGCATATCACTTTTTTTGTTTTATAATATTTATTCAGTATTTTTGCCCAGTTACTTATTCAGATAAATCTTACAATAATTTTGTGGTAACTTGTCCCCCAAAAATTCTTTTGGGAATTTGATGAAACTAATGCCAATTTTATTAACTCAGGTATTAAGTCTCTCAAATATAATGTGACTTTAATTCTAGCTAATACAAATCTAGTTGATGCCATATGGGCAGTAGGTAAATAGCACAAATGTTTTAGTAAGACACGCTTTCCTTGTTTTTGTCCTGAACCTCAAGGAAAGAAGGCATAAAAAGAGGGTTTTCTTTCAGTGACTTCCCTGCCTTTTTCCTGATGTAAAACATTTCGCAGCTTGTCTCATTACTGCATTTGTAAAAACATAGTCTGAAAGCAGTGGTGCATAAATGAATTATTTAAGTTTTGCAGCAAATCGTCCTGATCTTGCTTGCTGCTTCTTAATGCACTTTAAGTGAGCCCAGAGAGGCAAATCATAAAAGGCACGAGGTGGAATGTAAACCAAGTTTTATTAGCCACAAAAAGCCACACTATAACATTTATTAAGTATCAGAGACAGTGTGTTTAAATAAGTTTGATTCGCTGAATAATCACCAACGTTGCAGCCATCTTCCACGGGTAGGAGCACTCCCTTGTCAAAAACATTTATTTTCTTGTCACTTCTGTTAATATAATGGGCTCTTGGGGTTTTGTGAGAGTTTCTTAGCAAATCGTGATTTTCAACAAATTACTATGTGTCTCCCACTGAATACAGCTTTAATAGCTGGGGGAGGAGAGGAAAGCCACACACATCATTGACTGAAAGTCTATCATCTTATTATCAGTGCCACATTGAGGGGCTTCAGCTGCCCTAGGAAAATGAGGAGCCAGACACCCTCTCAAGTCCTTTCCAGTCCTTGCGCTGTAAGCAGTGTCAATAAACATGATGTTCCCCTAGTCCGACTGGCCTGAGGCTAATTCCTCTTCTCTTTAGGGGTGAATCCGCCATTAAGACCAAATAATTTATACCACTGTTACTGAATCTTCCGTTCCCATCTTTTTCTTTTCTCTGATGCAAAATAAAAGAGACAGATGCTGAGAATGTTTCTGGGCTTAGGGACACCTTTTCTACTCTCATCAGTCAGTAGGGTGAGTTGAGGATAGGTGCTTCTAGGACACTGTGCTGTATCCAACCACATTATAAATCCTTTTTATCTGTGGCTGAGACCATCATTTTAATTCCAGACATAAAAAAACACTAAAACAACTGAGATTCACCTTAGGTATCCATGAACCTCTGCCTGTTCATGTACTTTGTCCTACTCCTCTGTGAACAGAGGCTGCAAATGATAATTTGTATATGTGTGTGTGTGTATACTGAGCTCACACTCAATGAAGAAGGGAAGAAAAGATAGAAGGAAGGTGGAATGGAAAGAAGGAAGGAAGGAAGAAGACAAATACCCATTTGTTCTTTCTCGTCCTTATTGAAGTAGTCCTTCTGACAGGGAGGCCCATGACTGCCTTCTCTTTGTTGCACACAGACCTGTGCTGCTGAATTTCCAGAGCTATCGAGGGAAGATCCTAGTCCAGGGCTTAAGAGCCATTGAATGTTACTGTTCACACACCTGTTTGGCATCAGGGAGCTGGTATTTTCCTCAGTAAGGTGCCTGTCAAGATTGTTTTCGTCAGTGAGAAGATTATTGTTCTGGGTTTCTAACTGCCCATGACATTCAGATCCTTTGGTCGAGGCAGGAGCTTGTCTTGGGATATTAATTTCAACTTGAGGGTATGGGACATTGAGAGTCATTCATTCATTCACTCCCTCAATCATTCAACAAATACTTCTTGCGTACTTACTACATGTTAAGAATTCTGCTGGGTTTGTGGCTATTCTCTACAGCAAGTTGTTTGTTATTCACAGAGTGATACAGAATAAATAATACAAAATCTGTAATGCAGGTAATGCCTCATATAACATGGGTTAAACACAGGTGGTTATAGGAGCACATAGGTGGGGTATTTACTCACTGACCCAGTCTTGGCAGAGGTGTGGGACTAGGGAGGGTCTGGCAAAGCCTTTGGAAGATATAAAATCCAAGCTGAGACCTGAATGTTGAGTAACACACAGTGAAACAGATGTAACTACATATGCAAAGGAGGGGGGCGGGTTAGAGGCAGAAGAGAGTGTTCAGAGTGTTGAGAGGGACTTAAAGTAGTTCCATGCGGCTGGAGCTCAGAGGGATGCTGGACGTGTAGGCAGGGACCTGTTCATGGACAGTCTTAAAACTGCCAGAATTTTCTTTAAGACAGTGTGTTATACGAGAGATTTTAAGTGGGGGAGTTACATGATTAAATTTGAAATGGAGAAAACTTACTGTGTTATTTTACTATTTTTTTAACAAGCATATTTTCAAAAAGAAAGATCACCATTTGCAGTATAGAGACCAGTTTGTTTCCCAAAGGTTCAGGAAACCACAGTGTGTGCAAGACCACAGGTACCTGTATCTAACTGGCCAAAAAGGCTCACAAAACATGCACTTTCTCCACAATAGCAAATATTTTCCAAAGAATGACATGCGAAATCTTTAATACTGTGATTTCAATGGGCATCTAGCTCTCGTCATAATGTTCACCATCACTTTTGAACCCCAGTGTTGGCATGGCGCGGGGGCAGCAGCCTGCTCCTCGTACCTCACACTGGGGTCTCGGCCTTTGTAGCATCTTTCAGGCAATGTTGAGTGCTTCAATGATTGCCCTTCGTGAAAGTCACATCAAACTCTTTACCTTGGAAAATCTTAAGTTCTATTTCAAAAGATTTGGCAATTTCTACTGGTTTTAATTGTCTTAACTGGCTTATCTCTACTTCTGTTTTATTAATATAATCACATTTTCCCTTCAATATTGGGTGACAGTGCAATAGTTTTTCATGTATTTAAAGAAACAATGGAGTGTTCCCAACACAAAATAACTCAACTGAGGGAACAAAGGTGTGAACAAATTGCTTTCATGACAACCATGCCACATTGACTTATTGTTCTGTCTTGAGACTGGTAAACTCTTTAAAAATTACATTGATGAACAGATAAAACAGGTAAATGTTTTCAAATAGTGAAAAGTAAGTTTCTTAGTTCCTCTTCCCAGTGAAAACCACTCTTGTTTCTTTTGTATCTTTCATATATATTCTGTCAACATATGTGCATATACACTTGTACACAATGTTGTGTATTAGTTACACAAATGATAAATATATTCAATTTTTGTACCTTGTTCTTTTTCACTTAATACTCTAGAAAGTCCTTCCATTACAATGTATATAATTGACTCATTCCTCTTTACATTTGAATAGTTTTATATCATTTGAATTTGCCATATTATTTAACTGATCATCTTCTATTGATATTTTAGTTGTTTCTTTTTAGTTTTTGTTTTTTGTATTTCTCAATAACAATGTAGCACCAATCATTCCTATACACACATCATTATGCATTTTGTGAATGTATCTGTACCATAAATTCTTAGAAATCAAATTATAGGGTCAAAGAAAACATTTTACATTTTGATAGATATTGACAGATTGCTTTCTATAGAGGTTGTAATAATATGCGCATATACTTCCACAAACATTGTAGGAGAATGCCACTTTTACCAAACTAATATAGTGTATAATGATTTTCGTCAAACTTGTCAGTAAAAAAATGGCATCTTATGGTTTAAATTTTATGTTTCTGTTATGAGTGAGGTTAACTTTGCATGTTTTAAAAGACATTTGTTTGTCCTTTGTTGAGAACGCTGTTTATGAACCTTACTTAGTTTTCTATTCACTTGGATTTTTCTTATTGAATCATGGGAGCTCTTTATTTTGGTAAGCATTTACAACATTGTCCATGATACATAGTTTAGATATTTTTACCATATTTTTACTCTTACATATTTTATTTTTATTACTTCTCTGTTCATTTTTATGATAAAATATTTGATCCACTTGACATTTATTTTGGGATATGGTCTAAGTTAGGGTTCAATTTTTTCAAATGTTTTTTCCAAGATCCTTGACATAAATGATTAAATAAATCCATCTTTTACAAGTGTTAAAGACTTCGTTATGCTCATCAGTGTTACTTAAAATTTTTCTTCTTATACATTACAAGATTATAGGTTTTATTGGTCTTTTTTTCCTTGTATCTTTTATTGTTACTATTTTGTTATTGTAATTAGGATCTTTTCTTCTATAATAGCTTATAATTTTTTGCTGTTTCTACATAGAAAGGTTCTGTATTTAGAATATTTTGTACTCATCCACATTCTCTGTTTGGAATTTATCATTCCGTTGAGCCATTGCGATTTTCTATGTGTACAATCATAATATTAAAAGATGATAATTTCACCTTCTATTTTCCAATTTAAATAATTCTTACTTCTTTTTTCTTTTCTCATAATAATGGCTATTACTACCAAAACAGTGGTAAATAATAGTGGTGCTACTGGACAACTTGGTGGTGTTCTGGATTTTACCAATAATACATCAAGTGTTTCTCCACTAGGCATGATACTGACCTTAGAGTTGAAACACATATGTCAATTTTGTTAGAAAGTATTAAATTGCCCTATTTTATTTAAAATATTTGTGCATTTCTTTTCTTGTGCTAGGTTGATTTTTTTAATTAAGAGCTGATATAAAATTTTGTCAAATGCCTTCTCAGTGCCTATAGAGATATTTATCTGACTTTTTCCCTTTTACTCTATTAATATGGGGCAGTAGTGTTGCAGACCTATAATAAACCCCACTTAGTCCAGAGAATGTATTCTTTTCATAAACTGTTAGATTCTTTCTAGGAATATATTATTTAAGATTTACTTTGCTCTTCATATGGGAGATCTAGCTGCACCGTATTTTTTTATGCAATTTAAGGTTTTGGTTTCAGACAGTTTTGATGCATTAATTTTTACTTTTGTTAAATACTATCACATACTCACTTTTTTCATGGGTATTGGGGGAAACTAAACTGTATTTTCTCTGTTTTTAGGGCCAGAGTTTAACATATGTAAATTTGATCTATCCTAAACAGTAACAAGCTTTCATCTCTAACCCATTGTTAACTAATTGCTTACTATTTCAGAGAATATTTTTGTGTATATCAAACCAAAATTTATATATATATGCATAAATATACATATATATTTTTTTTCAAATGATAGTTTGTTATGTAAACTCTTCTGTGCCTTGATTTCTCATTTAATAATAAACCTGGAAATCTTATCATTTTAATATTTTTCCTTTAAATCTTTTTCTGAAATTTTTATTCAGGTATTCGGCATAGAATCTCAACATTTTAGAGCATAAAATTCAGACTGTTGCCAAGTTGTAACATGGAGAAGGGCATGTGGCTATGTATCAACTGGTGGTTACAGGATCATGTGATCAAATGAAAGACCTTTTCTTAAACCTCAGTGCTGTTGTGCTGTGTAGGAGCCAAGTCTTAGCTAGACAGCCAGTCAAATGGTATTACAAACCCAGACTACGTCTAATTCGCCCTATTTCCAAGGGTGAATCTGTTTTGAACAAGTCTGATTTTATTTTTAATTTTTCTATGCCTGCAAACCTTTTACTGTAATTAGAAAGGAAAGTTCTAACATGAGAGACATGGAGAGAGGTTGCATTTGGCTGGCATCTGGTGTCTTATACATAGCTAGCTGAGTGTCTGTTGCAAAATACGGTCTGTCATCCGAGTTGCTGGCTGGTTCTACTCTTTCTGAGCCAAGGGAGAATAGGGCATGGACTTTCTCTCTGCTGAGTCCTCTCCCAAAAAAAAAAAAAAAAAAAAAAAGGTTTTATTTAGCTAAGCTCTTAAACAAAAATCACAGTATTTCCAACTCTTAAAAACAAAAACCAAACCAGGAAAATGTTATGGGTATGAATGTTCATTCACAGCATTTGTATAAAGTTGTGGGGAAGTTGTACAAAGAGTAGGAGGCTAAGGAAAGGTTTGGGAAAACATGAAAGGTGGGTTTAGTTTATAATGATAGCTACTGGACTCACTGGTTCATTATGTATTTACAACTACTGAGCTGATTGCCAAATCTTCAGAGAAAGCCAACAGTCAGGCCAGAAGATCCAGACTTCATTTGAAAGTCGGAAAATTAGAAATGGAAAACTAAATGTATTAGTTAAGAACTTAGATCTAGAGCCAGACAAATTTAGGTTTATGGCCCAAATATAACACTTACTAGTTCTGTGACAATGAGAAAATTGATTAACCTCTTCAAGCCTCAATTTGCTTCAATTTCCTTAGCTGTAAAATTGAATAATGGTATTGATCTGTTTTATTAGTTGACATTTTACTGTGTGGTGGAGCTTCATTAATTGTATCAGTATAAACTTGTGGATTTCTCTTTTATTTCAATGGTTATAATCCATTGCTATAAATATTTATTTGAGTGCTCAGATTGTCCCATTTTTGGCCAGTGATAGCTCCTTCAAACTAATACCTGTGTCTTTTGACACAATTCTCTCATTTTTTAAGCATTTCCTTACTTTCTGGCACCAAAAACTATTTTAGTCCATCTTGGTTTTCCTCACCTAAACCCTGGAGTCAGCCATTTTTTCAAGGAGCCCTAGTGCCTCTAATGGAAAATGGTATATAGGAACAGATAGCTGGGTGATAAGCATGCTTATTGCTCCTGGGATGTCACTATTCTTAGTTTCTTTCAGTGAGCAGTGATAGAAATTTTACATATTATATAGAGTGCATATGAGTATACTAACCTCTTGATTTCCATTCTAAAACCACAGGGTTTATTCTAGTTTTCCCCTATTTCACATTGTATTTCTTACCTCTGACAGTGAGAAGCCTGACTTCTCAGCAAATCCCTGAATGCAGCAAAGTTCTGTTCTACCAAATGTCACCTTGCTTGGAAGCCTTCCTTATGTGGATCCTGGCTGCTATCATGCTGCCGTCCCCTCTCTCTTGGGCCTGCTTAATAAGTTTTTAACTAAGAAGGAAGGAAGGGGGAAAAAAGGAAGGAAAGAAGAAAGGAAGGAAGGAAGGAAGGGAGGGAGGGAGAGGAAATGAAAGAAGAAATAAATGTTTTTAAATATGAGTAGGATTCAGTACATCCTCACAAATGTCTAAGCTAGGAGGAGAGGTAGGTAGTAACAAACTTAGTGTTTATTAGTACAAAATGAACAAAACTTTACCTTTAAATCAAGTAAAGAAAAAAATGATAAAGACTATAAAGAAATAGGGACAGAGGAACAGAGAGAAAACCACGTGAAGTAACATAGAAGTCATTCAGGGTCAATACGTTTCGTCTCAGCCTTACCGGAAGTGTATGCGTTGAAAACAGAAATAACTGAAGAAAAATCAAAAGAAAACCTTTAAATTACAGAGCCTAGAGAATGGCTGAATTGGTCTTCTGGACAAGAACATATTTACATTAAGAGACTATCGTGCTCTTACAAATCACTCTCTTTTATTATTCGATCTATATTTTTTACTCTCCCTTTAGTAGAGATAAGTAGTTGGAAACCATCTTCCTGTCTACCAAAACTTCAAAATTATATTTGTTATTCTTATATTCTAATTTCAACTAACAATTAAATTCTTGAGATTCAGGTGTCCTCTGAAATATGAGATGGTCTTTGCATCTAATTTGTATAATGATAGAGAATATACAAGGGGTGTTGTAAATCACAGATTTTATGCATAATTGTATGCTATCCATCTATGCGCCACTAAAATATGTTAAAATGTCATGAGATAGGTTCATTTAAATAAATGTAGAGATAAACCATATTCATAGCTAGGAAGACTTTGTATTGATGTAATTCATTTCTCTCCAAATTAATCTACAATGTACTCTCAGTCAAAATCCCAATGAGATTTTTTTTAAGTTGACAAGTGAATTCTGAAATTCGAGTGGAAATGTAAAAAACATAGTAAACCCAAAGAAACATTAAAAATGAAGACACAGTCTGATTTTATAGACTCTCACAAAGTTGCATTATAATAAGTATGGTATTGGCATCAAGATAGACAAATACAACAATAGGATAGAATAAAATTCAGATATATTGAAAAAGGTACAAAATAGAGACATGATATAATCTTTTTGGAAATTACGATATGACTATTGGATATACATTTACAAGAGAATTAGCCTTGATCCCTATATCTCAAAGTAAACAAAATTAAACTAAATATAGATTATAGATGTACATTTATAAATATAAAACTTAAAAGTATAAAACTTTTAATAAAAATAAGAGAATATTGACCTTGAGATAGCAAAAATTTTAAGGTATGATGTAAAAATCACAATCCATAAAGAACAAATTGATATTCATCAAATTTTAAAATGAATACTTTTCAAAAACACTGCTAGGAGGATAAAGACCTAAGCCAAAGTCTCCAATACAATGTTGAATACTAGTGGTGATAAGGGCAATTCTTGTCTGTTCTTAATCTTAGGTTAAAAGCATTATCTTTCATCATTATGCATGATGATATTTCCTACAGATTTCTCTGAGATGTCTTTTATCAGGTTCTGAGAGTTTTAATGAGAGGTGGATGTTGGATTTTATTTTAAAGGAAGCTTCTTTTATCTATTGAGATGATTATATGTATTATCATTTTTAGTTTGTTAGTATGGTGAATTACATTAATGATCTGTGTGTGTCGTTTTTCTATTTATTTATTTATTGTGGTAAAATATGCATTAAAATTTGTTATCTTAACCACTATTAAGTGTACAGTTCAGTGTTATTAAATATAGTCATAATATTATCTAACTACCACCACCATCTATCTCCATAGTTCTTTCATTTTGTAAAACTGAAATCCTATCCATTAAATAATATCTCTCATTCTTTCCTCTCCCAAGCTCTTGGCAACCACAATTCTACTTTCCATATCTATGATTTTGAATACTTTAAGCATCTCATATAAGTGGAATTACACAATATTTGTCTATTTTTTGACTGGCTTATTTAACGTAGCATAATGCCCTCAAGGCTCATCCATGTTGTAGCATAGAGTAAAATTTCCTTTTTAAGGCTGAATAATATTCTGGGTGTATACACACACACACACACACACACACACACACACACATACACACTACATTTTGCTTATCCATTCATGTATAGATGGACACTCTTGGGATTAATCCCATGCTTTAGTTATTGTGAATAATGCTGCTGTGAACATGGGTGTATCTCTTTGAGACCATTCTTTCAATTCTTTTGAGTATGTACCCAGAAGTTGAATTCCTGGACTATATGGTAATTCTACTTTTAAGTTTCTGAAGAACTGCTATACAGTTTTTCGTAGTGGCTATACCATTTTACATGCCCACCAACGTTGCACAGGATTCCAATTTTTCCACATCCTCACCAAAACTTACTGTGTTTTTTTAAAAATAGCCATCCCAATGGGTGTGAGGTGGTGTCACACGTACTTTCGACTTGCATTTTTCTATAATCAATGATGATCATCTCTTCATGTGCTTGCAGTTCTTTTGATGACCTTCTTTGAAGAAATACCTGTTTAAGGTCTTTGCTCATTTTTGAATCAAGTTGCTGTTTGTTGTTGTTATTGTTGTTTTAGAGTTTTCTATATATTTTGGATATTGCCCTAACAAATATATAATTTATAAATATTTTCTCCCATTCTGTGGGTTGCCATTTTACTCTGTTGATATCTTTTGATTCACAAAATTTTTAAATTCTCATGGTCCCACTTGTCTACTTTTTTGTTGTTGTTGTCTGTGCCTTTGGTGTTATATGTAAGAAGTCATTGACAAATCAAATATCATGATTTTGTCCTTTTAAAAAATTTTTATTCTCTTTGACCTTACATTTAGATCTTTGATCCACTTTGAGTTAATTTTTATATGTGGTAATAGGAAATGGTCCAACCTAATTTTCTTCTATGTGAAAATTCAATTTTCCCATCACTATTTGTTGAAAAGACTGTCCTTCTCTATTGAAAGGTCTTGGTACCCTTGTCAAAAGTCATTTGACTATATTTGGAGGGTTGAATTCTGGGCTCTCT
The DNA here is from genome assembly GCA_004026885.1 of Lyroderma lyra. Taxonomy (NCBI): domain Eukaryota; kingdom Metazoa; phylum Chordata; class Mammalia; order Chiroptera; family Megadermatidae; genus Lyroderma; species Lyroderma lyra. The sequence continues at coordinate 49,399 of PVJL010004665.1, forward strand.
CTATTTCACGGGTCTATATGCCTGTCTTTTTGTCAGTATATATATGTACAGAGAGATCCTGGTTCACTACATCAATTGTGAAGCTAGATATAGTGTGACAAGGAATTCATAATGTTCAGACATTCATTTAAACAAATTCTTCATTCCATAAACATTGCCTCAGCTTTCAAACATAAATAAGGAAAGATGAACTGTTCATATCATTTCTCCAGATGTTTTGTGTTTTGAGACTGCATATCACAGCTGGGCTGATGATCTCTGAATCCTGGGAAAGGAAAATCTCTGCAGCTCAACTTTAATAGAGAGAAGGGTCTCTGGCTGCAAGGTGGAAGCAGGTGGACTCCATGCTTTGCTGTTTTTACCCACAGAATGAAATTCTTCATCAAGAAGTAGGGGGGAAATTGCCACATTTATTATTTCCTAAATGCATTAAAAAATCTTAAACAATGAGTTTAGATTTCTGATGTATTTTATATCTTGGACTAAATACTTATCAAAGAAAGTAGGTACTGAATCCTTGGTCTCCAAGACCTAGATGTAGTCACAGCTATTGGAGAGCCTTTGCCAAAATTGGCCTGTGAGGTTAAAATTCCAAATACATCAATTGCTCATTAACCTAGAACATCTGTCCATTTTCTGATTAACAGAGGTTTTAACTTCACATAAAGAGCTAAAACACTATCTTTGGAAAGGATGTGTTGCTTAAAGTTCTTGGAATAGTGGCTAAGTTCCCAAGTAAACTCTCATTTAGCCGAAGATGATCGTGAACTTGCCCTTCCTAATCAAATGGCAAGTAATTTAATATTGGGCTGTGGAGGGATATCTAGTAGTTTAAAGGATCCAGAAAGATTGAGCGCTTAAAGGAAAGGCAAAAGATGGCAGAAAAATCTCACTGGGTCATTTGGTAAAGACTGTAAGTGTTCTTTTCCCAATTTGACACTACATCAAAATCTCTAGGGTATCTGATCAAAATGCAGACATACGGGATCAAAATCTCAAGACATGCAGCGTCTTAATCTTTGTTTTCCACAAACTTCACAGGTTATTATTATACTTAAAACTTGAGAGCCACTGGAATCAGGAAAATAGAGATGTCATGGGAATGGGGGAATATAAATAGATACACCGGTATGATATGAATATATATTCAATAAAAATGACTCAAATTATAAAATGCTAGATGAGAAAGGGTTTCTTGTGAAAATCAGTGAAATAATTGAGTTCTACTAATTTTTATGGTACCCAATCACCCCATGTGGTTGAAAGATAGTTGTCATCAAAATTACAGCAAAATTATTTTGGTTCATATTTTGTTTAAGAAAAATTTCTCTAACATGAATCAACTTTTTGTTAGGAAGAACAGTCAAGTGAAGATAATCTAATTTTTTTTTCTGATTAAAGATCTTGCACTTTCTCAAGGCCATAATTGTGACCATCATTTTACATTTGCCAGTGATGATAACAGTAGGTGTAAATGCGATAGGAGATTGGGCTAAATGTGTTTTGATGTCTATAGTATTCTCAGAGAGCAAATGACCTCAGGAAAGTAAGAGTAGGTACTGAAAGTGTTGAGTGAATTGGAGTCTGGAATGCCACAACCCCAGAGGGTGTGAATGGTGCTGGAATGAGCATCTTTCAAGATATCCAAAAGCTGTCAAGTCATAGAACTAGATTGAAAAAAAAAAAAAAAAAGATGAGAGCAAAGAATCCAATGGCACACAGGCAGCTGAGCCCAGTTTTGCACTAATTTGGAATATAAAGAGATTACCCTTCATCCTCAGTTTGTTATTTCTAGCAAATATCCAGCCCTTCTATTCACGATAGCAACTAGCAACTATCTAAAAATGACTCAAAACATGAGCTCAACCAGTGTGTGTGTGTGTGTGTGTGTGTGTGTGCGCGCGCGCGCACCAAATTTTCTTGATTTTGCTTAGGAGAGAACATTTTGGCTAATTGAAGGTGCCAGTCAATTAATTGGACTTCAAAACTATGCATTTTTTCTTTTCTCCTCATATTTTGCTGGCTATTTTTAAAAATACCTACTCTAGAATGAGGGATGTGGTCTTTTATCATACAATAAAAAGAAGAAGAATCAAGGGTGAATGAAGAATAATAGCAGAAGTTATTACAGAATACAAAGAATGCAAATTTGTGGCAAATCAAATTCTTTTTTTCAAAATGAAGTATATTTCATTATTTGTTGTTATTATAAAGTCTATTCTTTTTTTAAAAGTCTGAAAATGTGCAAGAGCAAAGACTATTAAAATTAATAACTGTAATAAGCTTCTGAAGCCTGTTATCTTGAAGATAACTATTGTAAACCTTGGCAAATACAGTGTTAGAGTCCTATGTGCACACAAGTGCATGTAGTCAACAGTTCCATTTTTATTATTTACAAAATTGGGATCATACTTTAGTTTGGTAATAAATAAAATATTTCAACAACTTTTGAACTATAAAAACAACAATTTCATATGGTTCAACCTATGTATTTTATTTTCCAATCTTTAGTTTCCATTTAAAACTACATTATGATTATCTTTCTGTAATAAGTTATTACAATGAATGCATAGGTTTTTATTATGTGGAAATTTACTAACTAATCCTCTTTTATTGGACACTTAGATTTTCATTTTTTTTTTTTTTGATATTTACTAACAGTGCTTCCAAAAACATTCTTAAAGCTAAAATCTATCCCACATACTTCCACCTTCTGCTGCCAAGGGACCTTTCTCATAAGCTGAATCCTTGGATGAAAAGACATGATCTACAAACTCATTTCTTAGTCCACTATTTTTCCACAAATGTTCTGTGATGTTTACTTTTCTATGGCTGCCTCTACACACAAAAGTGGGTTTTGTTATTCACTAGTAACATGTTGAATGTAATAATACAATGTTTTGAAAAAGAGCTTTGAAAATGACCTTTACCTGCTTCTTTTTGTGTGGGGGGATTAGCAAAATTATAGGTGCTACAGATACTGATATCATTATATTTTTATTCTCTTGGTTCAAAATTATTAACACTATGAACGAGGTCTGAATTATGATTATTTCTTTGCTGATTCAAGACTTTGCACATTCTTGCCCCAGGTGAAACCTTTTCTCATTCTTCAGGTGAACTCCTCAGGTGAAACAGGTATTGAGTGAGAAGGATTTAAACAAAATTCCTGGCTTCTTTCCTACATTGGGCCTGTCTATAATTGCCTTCTCATTTTTCAGCATCCGTGTTGCAGCTGCCCATCACAAACATCACTAAATCTTGAGGAGTCTGTCCTCACCTATCCTTGACTGTTTAAGAAAGCAAAGATAATACAACTTGCAACATCAATTTGCGTCATAACCCAGAGCTAGGCTTCATGTTGAAAGACTATGGAATTATAAAGTATTGTTACCACCTATGTTAAAAAAAAATAATTGAGTAACTGTAGCCATCATTCAGTGGTTCAAGAAAGCTGGGGCTGCAATTATACAACTGATTAGAATTTAAAGTAAATATCAAAGAATGCGATGTCTTCCCAGAAGCTTTGCAAGGCTAGCCTGGATCTGATATCACACTCCTGGTAGTGAGGCAGATTCGAAAATATCTGAGGGGCTGGAAGCTAGACACTTAGTCAAACAACGCTGGGATACGCTCTCTAACTTGCCTTGCCATATCTTCAGGGTTAATTATTTGAGTTTTGGCTGCCCTAAGACTTCATACGTGCCTCTTTACACTAGTACAGGTGACCACCACGATGTGTTCATCCTGTCCCCACAGCCAAGGGACTGAAACTCTGGAGGTCCCAATGAACAAATGAATAAAGCAATGCTAATTTTTTAAAAAATCACAATTATTTGTCAATTTTAGTCAAAGACTGGGTCAACAAGAATAGTCCACATGTTCCCAAATTAGGAACAAAAACTAGGAGTGATCAAGACCCCAACAGAAAACAACCGAACAGTTTTATGAATTCAATCATTTTATATCAGTAAATGATATTTAAAACAAGCATGAAGAACACCATAGAATGGGAAAGAAAATACCAAATTGTGACAAAAAGACAACTGATTAGAAGTCAGGAAGTTGGGGGAAGGAATGGGATGCAATGGAAGGACTGGAAGAATGATATTCCCAGGAAACCAGCTCCCTTTCTTCCCACCACGTATTGGTCATTGGCCGTATAAGATGAATGAGTCCTTCACTTCTGACTCATAGGTTGTATCTCAGAGAAGCTCGATTTTTCTTTTAGCTTTCTTAATGACCAGTTCCTGTGTAACATGCAAGGAAGTAATCAGAGAAATCCAGTCTCAAAGTACCCAGTTTAGTTGGGCCATGGCCACTCTGAGAATCAGAGACAGAAGTCAAAAGGTCCAGGTGGTTCCTACAAAACACAGGTGTGACCACAGTTCTCTGTCAAAATTCTAGAGACAAACGGAAATGCCACAGCTGCCATCCAGAAGTATGTGCTTACAGAGAGAGAGCACACTGGCATTTATCACATTTTCTCTAATACTCCAATTACCTCACTCCAGGCCTTCTAACGTGCTGTCCCCTCTGGCTACACTGGCCCCACACCCTCATGCACCTAGCTTTTTCTTATCATCAGCACAAATGTCACTTTCTCAGAGTGGTCTTCACCAATCAGTCTATCTAATAATAAACTGCTGCTCCCCGGCCCCTTTTTCTCAGTGGCCATACTGGTTTATTTTCTTTGTGGCACTTACTAATGTATGTAACTGGCATACGTGTTTACTACCTGTCATTCCCCAATGCAACATAAGTTCTAGGAGAATGAGAACTCTTAGTCATCATTATATCAATGCTGGTGCATGGTGAGCACCCAACACATACTTCTTGAATGAATAAATGAATGAATGAATGGAATATAGAACCTCAAGTCAGGGTTTTTGCCAAGAGTAGGACCACCCAATACATCAGGCTTGTTTACTGTTATCATGAAATGAATCTTGTTTAAACAAAGTAAGGCAAGCCATGTAGAACAAGCAATCTCTCCTCGCTGAGAATTCAAGGAACAGAAAATTGCAAAAGGGTGACACATGCTGGTCCTGAATGCATTTCTTGGAAGAGGGTAATGAGAAGAAAACTGCCATAGGAACAAAGGCAAGTGTCCTATCTGGGATGTAGGTAACACTAATTACAACTCAGGTACAAGAAGGAGATGGAGTTGGAATGCCAAGCCAGTGTGTAGATGGGGGCCCCACAAGTGTCCCAGAGGACATCAGAGCCCTAAAGCAGTACAACAGGAGGTCACAATTCCACCTCACTTTCACAGGCTTGTAGAGGAAATGTCTAGATAAAAGCAACTTTGACAGAAAAACACAAAGAATCTGTGTTTCTAGAATCTGCGTAATGTTTTGTTAAATTCTGAGTAGTTAAGTGTCAAGACAGAGAAGCACAATGAGATTAATAGCTGAAAATGGCAGGCCAGGGGGAGTCCATCAACGCAGAGCATGAAGCTGAAGCATGTTTAGCCAGAGGTAACAGGGCAAGAGGATTTATGAGAGTTCCGTGTTCCTGAGACTGACATTCCTCTGGGAAGTCTCTCTCAGTTCTCAATATTGCAATTATTAGAAAGAAAAAGCTGTACTACTTTGACTGTCACTCAAACAATTAAATATCCTCATTTCAGACTTGTTTATATTCTGAAACTTGTTCACAGAAAACTCTTTCTAGCATCAATAGATGTTACTCACCAAAGCCCTGATTAATGAAAGGAGAGCCATGGCATTAGCTGAGAGAGAAAGTTGTTCTGTGATTAGGGCACAAATGATCTTTCACTCTTCTGGCTGCAGGTTATTTACTTTGGCTGTATTGAGAATAACCTGATATATGACAAAATTTATGAAACTTGAACAAAACTTCCAAAGCATACATATGAGTGCTGCTGACCAGATGGAATCTCTCAGTATAGTCTGCATGGAAACAAAGCCACACATTTCCTTGGTGTAACCGAAGAGGCGTGTTGTTACAATTTTTCTCTAAGCACAGGCTTTTCTCATGTTAACCCCTTTCTTACATCACTTCGTGTTGATGCTTGTTGATATTAACAAGGATCACTGTTTACTCTGGATGGTATGAATGTATAGACCAAAACGGTGGCTCTGCTTATACACACCCAATGTATATATGGGTATAGACAGAAATACATTTGGATGTATATGTACATATGTATACTTATGAATATATACATATGTACAAAATAAATACAAAATAAAGTTGGGAGGTAAAAAGTTTGGACACACCAGGTCTTGGCAATATATAAATAATTGAAGTTTTGCTTTTTAAATTAATTGGTTCTCATACTGAATTTCACAGTTGATTTTGTCTTTGAAAACAGAACCAATTTGTACAGTCTGTCCTTTAGTATTTAAATTCTTAGTTTCTTTCCACCTATTTTTATATACATCTAAGTTACTGCATCATTTGTTGTTATTGTGGGGACTGACCTAATTTTTAATCATGGAGTTGTACAGTCTTTACATCTCATACATATTCTTGTCAACAGAAACCATGGTTTTCCTTGATTACATATTCCTTTTATAGTTTTTAGTTTAAGTATCTTTTAGGAACACACAGAATGTTAGTTAAATATACTAGTGCCATTTTTTCATTTTAACTGCTTCTGTATTTTATTAGAAAATAAAATAATAGATCACTACTGTTTATTACCATCACTCATGACACCTAGGGTGAATATGCAGTTCTTATTCTAAATGCAAAGTGACCATTCACTGCAACACTGTTCTCATTCATACCAATCAATAGTCATTGAAAAAAAAGTTAGGAGTAATCACACCATACTTCATTGGAAGTAAAACTAATTACCTATTTATGGGTAATGTTATGTCAGTTCTTTAAAACTTAAATTTTTAAAACCAAGATTAATGCTTTTATTTAAATTTTCTAGTATAAATAAAAATTCCAGAGTCATTTAAATTTCTATTTATTCCATAATGTCTTCCCTGTCTAAATGGGAAGAAATGGAAAAGTCCTTTTTAATTTGCAAAACAAATAAATTATTTGATGAAATGCTCAGCCAGCTCAAATTTTAAACATTTCTCCTGTCAGTAATCCTAATGTTTATCCTGTATGTAAAAATAATGCACAATCACTAAGAATTTAAATCCAGCTTTAATAATTTTCTTCTTTGTCTATATTCTATTAACATATATATCCATTTGAGGGTTATCTGAAGGTAAAGAATTACTGTAGTTTGACATGTATAATGTGCACCCACATTTTGGGCCCAAATGTTCAGG
>PVJL010004665.1:56760-124960 GCA_004026885.1 Lyroderma lyra
GGGAGGAGGGAGGGGGAGTCAAATACCGATTCCAGCAGAAGTAACACCCTTTTTAAGTAGTAGAAATCAGTCAAATAGAATTATTTCTTCTGCTAGACATTTTGAGATTATTAGTATAAGAAAGTTCTGATGCCAAATCTTACCTAGTAGGTACAAATATTTGAGTTAGACAAATGACATTATGGAGGGAGACAAACCATCTCTGTTTTGTGGGGCGTTGTTTGTGCCAGACCCTATATGTGGTGATGGACAAACTGACTCTGGGTGGTGAACACATAATGCAACACATAGACGATGCACCGTAGAACTGTATGCCTGGAACCTGATAATTTTTACTAACCAATATCACCCAAATAAATTTAACAATAAAAAAGATTATCATGTTCCAGGGTATTATTTTGCATAAGGATATTGTTATTGATTTCTAGCATTACACTTTTAACTCATAAGCATAAATAAAAGAAATAAAAACATTTATATAAATATGGAATTAGTACTACCCATGTATAATGTGCATCCTTCGTTTTCCCTCACAAGTTTGGGTCAAAAGTGTGCGTTATACACAGAAAAATATGGTAATATTTAACTAACATCTATCTTGTACCAGGGGTTATTTAGGAAGACTCTCTCACTTATCCTCACAACAGTTTTAGGCAGTGCTTATCATTGCTTTTTCACAGATGATAAAACTGAGGCTTAGAAAAGTGAAATAATTTGCATAAAGTCATGAATCTGCAAAATGGCATAACCAAAATTTAAATCTCTAAGAAAAGTAAAATCAATCAGCCTTAAAATCTTAGATTATAAACACCGTATATGGTGACTTTCACAGATCTCTTTACAATATCAAGAGTAACCATAAAATAAATAATTTCTGATAAAAAGAATGGTTTTGACATTATCATTTCTTTATTTATTGACCTTAGCACTTTTACATCTACTCTGAAGTATGCAAGCCCATGAGGAGTGAAATTAATCAATAAAGTTTTGAATCAGAGAGGAGCTCCAGACAGAAGTTGCTACAAGGCTAAGGCATAACATGCTCCAGAAAGAGCCACCGCAGAAATGCTCTGGGGATGCTACAGGGGAAACCACATCTGCTGGGACTGATGGAGGAGACAGCGGGGGCAGAGGGAGGAGCAAAGGTGGAGCCGAGACCAGCCCATTGACCTGGCTAAGATCTTGGATTGCCAATTGGCCACCCCAAGGCGTGGGCTCCATTCAACAGTTTCCTTCGTGGTGGGGAAGCAACTTCATATAGTGTTTAGGGATGACGTCTCTGGAGCCAGGCCATTAGGATCAGAATTTCAATCTGTCACTTGTTATCTGCATGACCTTCACAAGTAATTTTAATGAGTGCCTCGGTTTCCTCATCTGTGAAATGGAATTGAAGCAATGAAATGAAGTAATATGCACAGAACATGAAGAATGAAGTGTGGCCTATAAAAAAATCTTATAACTGATGCCTATTTTTGGCATTAAAAAGCTTTTCCACTGCCTCTAAGACCAGCACATTTGCTGCTTTTCCGATGGTAAGTTTATCTTTGAGGGACAAGATACAAAAAAGCAAAAAATCCTCGCTCCTTCTTTATTGACCTATACTTCAAGATGTTCTTCTTACTTAGACAAATCTATTACATCTTAAAAACAAAAAGGAGAGGTAGACCAGTTAGATTTGCATCAGAAACCAGTCTTAGTACTTGCATCAATGTATTTGCCTTTTAATTCTAACCTCAGTGGTAATGTCAGAAGTGGCCGTTCATTTATACAGTCCTGACAAAGCAGAACTGAGCTCCTTTTTCTAAAATGCTAAGGAAGTTTCTGACAACCAAGGCAAGCTATACTACCATAAAACTATTGTCATGGAACCTAGAAAGAAAACAAAAGAACTCAAAATCTCAACATGTAATAAAACAATAGGCACTCATGTATAACACACAGAGATATTAGGAGAATCTATGACACACTTAACCTAAGTCTTTAGAATAGAATTAAATTATTGCTGTTGTTGGCACTTAGATATTATTAAATGTGGTAAGAAAAGGTTTGAGAATTTGGTTTGAAAAATACCCAGGTGTTAATGTGCTGGTTCAGTCAAGAGGGCCCTAGAGACCTGCCTGCTTCCCTCACCCCCCAACGAGGATGCAATACTGTTCTGGTCTAGTGGGTACCATCATCAGCATGACCTTTACAGAGCTGGCCTGAATACGTTATCACCATAAAGCACTTGGAATGAAAAGCACCACACCAGTACTTATTGTGCTTTGCATTTTTTATGACTCAAACCTTTTTCGAGAAATGAGCAGCTTCTAAAGATATTAGAGGAGTGGTTTATAAATAGGAAGTAGCTCTACTTACAACGCATTGGTTTCTGAAAAATTGTAATTGCTACATGAATATTTTTATAGCAGAAATGTTAATTGAAACATTCTCCAAATAACAGAAAAATGGCAGGCCTATAAATAACAATGCTACTTAAGGAGTACAGAGGATTATTTTTAGAAAATGTGAAGGTATGGCTTTTGTTTCCTTCCTATAGGGACACAAATAAAAATAAAACCCTCTTTTAGATTAGACTACCATCATTTGTCGCGTATCTCGTCATGTGTTGCCAAACCAGCAATCACCATAGATGCCCCCATCTCAGTGAGAGGCATCCTAACACGACTGCCATTTTGTGTTCCTTCCTGCTACTTAAGGAAAGGCCAGCTGTCTACAGACAGCTGGTTCTATCAGCTATGAAAAATAATTTTGCTGTATTAACTCCATAAATTTGATAGAGCCAGCAAGGCTTCGAAGGCATAATGGCTTAATTTTTCATTCTAATAATAACTGCCTGCCAGTTGAAATGAATAGGATCAAAAACAAACATTTCTGGTCTATAACATGATCTATGACAGATGTACTGCTTAGGAGGTCCTGGGTGGGGAACTCCTGGCCCCTTTTCCAATTCACCCCATGGCAGTAAAAGCAGGAACTCCAGGGAAAGCGTCTGAAGGTTAAGAGGCTCAAGGAAAAGTGACCTGGCTGTCCTCTACACTTAAATCCACAACTGGCTGTAGGCCTGAGGTAGGGGAAGGCATGTTTTTAGATCTTTACGAAGTGCCGTGGTGGTTTTTTAATCACTGTCTTGTTCAGCTGTGAACAGCTCCGTGGAAATTCGCATCTATTTCTTTCCCTCATTTTCTTTTCTCCCCCTCTCTCCTACCATTATGTGCAGAAAAACTGGCTAATTTGATTATTCACTTGTTTGTATAGATTTTTTTGGTTGACGACTTAAAAGTGTTTCTTTTTAAATGCCAGAACAAATCTTGATACATTTTCTGTGAAAATAGGTCACGTAAGTTTGTGCCAACAAGCTACTCAGACTTGATGTAGTTATTGATTTATCTACTTAATGAAGCTGAGTATCAGCAACTTATTTTTTATTTGTATAAGGGAGATCACTTTCTGGAAGGAAAATTTAGTGAATTCAAGTGCAAATTTTCCATTTTTGGAATGCAGTGGACTTATTTTCATCAAAAAATCGGCATTTTCATCTACTTTTATCTTTCCTATATATACCTTCTCTGCAAATGATTTCAACCCTTCATGCAATCATTTTTATTGGTTTTGCTTTTCTATTTTGTATGCTTTTCTGTATTTTCCAAGCTTTTTAGTCCATCATCTTAACCACTGTGCCACAGCTACACGTCTCCAAGTTTTTTAGAGATTATCTTTTACTTCTAAAATTGGAGGGACACCTACATACATAATTTTTAAAAATACTTTTCAATTTTTTTCATGATTTAAAGTTAGGTGTGTAGAAATTTACAAGAGAAAATCTCACCATTACTGTTGAGTAAACTAGTGCAACCTCATCAACAGAGCATTTAAAGCAAGCGAATAAAGAATCATGTTTAGGTCAACTGTTTTAAAACACCCATATCACAGTAGAATTAATTATTTTGGGAAGATTTGAAAAACTTATACCTCTCTCAATCCAGATAATAATCTTTCCTTTGCCATCTGTAACAATACTATAAAAAATGTTGACTGAGTGAGGGTTGCAAACACAATTTATTTTCTATGCTGTTTTTTAAAATCATTTCTTCAAAATAATTTCAAACAGAAAATAGTAGAATAGAATAAAGAACTGAATATTCTTTCCCAGGTTCACCAAACTGTAACTTTTTGTCCTACTGATTTATCATTTTCTCTGCAGATATTTTGTATTTTTTCTAAACTATATGGGACTAGCTGGAGATAATTATGCCCATTAACCCCTAATACATTAGTTTTTATTTCCTGAAAACAAGTTTTCAGGTTCAGAAAATTTAACTGATATGATGCTGTTGTCTACTATTCTGCCCATATTTTCATTTCTTCAATTGTTCCAGTAATGCCTTCTGTATAACGATCTTCCCCAATACAGGATGCAATCCAGAATCTCTTTAGTATCTTGTAATCTAGAACAGTCCATCAGATATTCTTTGTCTTTCATGCCTTTGACATGAAAAAAATATTGAAAACTACGGGTCAATTGTTTTACAGAAAAATCTCATTATTTTGGTCCTTATGTTTTCTTATGAGCGTCAGGTTATGCATTTTGGCTGGAATACTCCATAAGCAATGATTCCATTATATCAGGAGGGATATGATGTCTATGTGCCCTTTATTAATGATATTAATCTAGATTCCTTGGTTAAAGTAACCTACAGCAAACATACCTATTTCAAGAATTCACAATTTGCATTTTCTTCTTTTTCTTTTTCCTTTCTTTTTTTTAAGACTAGGGGTATGTGGTCAAAGTATTGCACTCAAAAGTCACTTGCATTATTTATTTTTCTTCTTAAGTGTGTTTTTTTTTTTGTTTCAAATAATTTGAATTTTTTATTTCTCTTGTTTTTTTTTTTATTTCAGTGTTAGGGTCTTACCTTTTACCCTTTTTAATTTTATTTTGTTTATTTGAATATGTAGAGTACTTATTTGATTCCAAAAGTCAAAATTATACAAATAAATACTCAGAGAAAAATTATTCTCTCTCCTATAACTTCCTCATCATAAGAAATCAGTCTCATAAGTTTCTGGTTTATTCTTTCCTATGTTTCTTTTCACAAAATAAGCATGTTTTCTTATTTCTCCTTCTTTCTTTATATAATAACATGCTATAGAAACATTTGCACTTTGATTTTCCTCCTTAACATTATAGATGAAAAATCTGTCTCTAACAGTTTATAGAGATCTTACTCATTCTTTTTTATAGTTGCATCATACTCCACTGTGTTCACCATAGTTTATTCAAAGTATACCATTATCAATGTACCTATTTTTCTTTGACTCAAAGATATTCATAACTTAAATCTACATAATGAATTACAGCTTTTAGAATTACAAAGAGTCTTGCTTAATGCTTTTTGGCTTGAAAACTCTTTATTTGATGCCAGGATTGCAACCTCTGCTTTCCTTTTTTTCCTTTTCTATTTTTTAAAATTGAGATATAATTGACATACATTATAGTAGTTTCTGATATTTGTATATATTGCAAAAGGATCACCACAATAACTCTGGTAACATTTATATATACACAATGAAAGCTTTGTTGTAATTTGGTATATACAAGTATTTCTCTATGCAAAGGCCATGCAAAGTTCAAAATACTCTGTTTCCTAGAAATAATGGTGGAGGCATGGGTCCTCTGTGGTTTTATGTGCACTTCTTTCGATCTGATATGTTTTTTAAGAGGATGTATAGAGTGATACATGAGGGCTGTCCAGAAAAAATCCAGCCATAGATGCCTCTATTTTTCATATTACATGGCGGGATACTTTCCGGACAGCCCTCGTAGATTCAGGCAGCCACTATTTTTTCTACATCAAACTCTTTGGACTTGAATTGGATGCTATATGTAGAATGTACCTTTAAATGTGGCATTTGGTACAATAAAGTTAATTTTCATATTCTTCGGTTCAATTGACCTGATAATAACTGTTCCTCACTGGCACATAATCAAATGTTTTAAAAAAAGCTTCATGTTCATTTCTGCATAATCTCTCCAAATTTAAGTTTTCCTTTTTGAATAGGAGTGACATTTCCTGACCCAGTGTGCAAAGGGAAATTATCCATTGGCTTGTGTAATGTCTGCATATTTCTTCTAAGAAGGTCTGAGGAAAACTCATATTTTCACTTTCATTCTAACACTCTCCCCTTCTCCTGAATAAAATTAGAATCAACATTAGACCTACAAATAATGTGAAAGTCTTAGGCTCATATAAAATTAAGATGAATATAATGGGTTAACCCATTAAAAATGATCATTTGGAGGTAAATAAATCCTTGGCTCATTGTTCATACTGCCAAAAATGTAAGCATAAATCTATGCCACTTGATAAAATTGATCAGTAACAATTGGAATGGTAAGAGCTAATGAGAGATAAACACAAAATGCCAGTGCAACCAACTAATGTAGGTTTAAAGCTTTCCTTTCTTATTTTGAAAGAGCTGTTATCTGCTACCGTTTTTAACAAATATACTCATAGGAAGGCCAAGGAATACAGTTCCAATCTTAAGTGAGTATAGCTTATATGTATTAAAATCAGAAAATAAAATTGAAATAATCTCACAAAGTGTGTTTATGCTGACAAATCTCAGAAAATTTAGTCTTCTTAAGTTTTATGTTCTCTTCTGTCTGGCAAACATGTCTGAAACTTTAGACTCTTTGAATAGCAGATCATTTTGTAGACTTAAATATTTAGGGGCACATTCACGATACTTTGAAGACATTGGTTAAATGGGTTAGACTTTCCAGTTATTGTATGGAATGTGGTGTTCATAAATATACATTGTGTGATTAAATGGTCAATTCAGCTGAACATACACTCAAAAATAAATGACTGCGCTGTTACATAAGAACCTAAATAATATATGGTATAGTATATGTAAATATCTTAAAGACAGTTTGTTCATGTCTGTTGTAAAGTTTAAAACCTCACCTAAGCTCTAGAAAGGCTTATCTCAGCAATATATTGAGCAGTAGGAATTTTGCATATGAAGATATCATAGCAGAGAAGAACCTAATAAGGTAAAATATCCCTGAATTAAATAATGAGTGATGTAAAGTAGACTCTCAGTTAACTGGCACCCAGGAAGATTGGTAGGTGCAGAATAAATGTAAATAGACTCTCAACTGGAATTCAAGCAACCAACACTCTCAAGCAACTGTTGTTGGTTGCTTGACTTTTAGTTAACAGAGAGTCTATTATATTTTGATATTATAATAGTATCTATATATCTGGAATAAAGAAGGTATAGCATGAGTAGCTTACTCCAGTATCTACAGACTCCAGGGCTATCTCTTTCATTTCCTTAGCTACTGCGAGGCCTGCAATTAGTTTACAGATACCTTTAGGTCCCATGGCACTAAATAAAGTAAAATCACACTGAACCCAATATGGAGCATTTTCGTCATTAGGAATTCCAGTTAATCATGTTGTTTCTAATTCAAAGTAATCAATTTCTTCAATATTATTGCTGAAATTCTTTTTAAAAAATAAATCAGCTTAATTTCTTCATTTAGTGAGAGAAAATAAATTTGCACTAAATACTAGGACATATATTGAAATTATTGCTTTAATTAAAAAAACAGTCCTGGTAGTAGGATCTAGACCAATACTTTACATATAAAAAAGCATCCAATAAATATGTTGAAAGAATAAATTATTAGAGGTTACTTATTCATATAAATGGAATGTAAAAATAGTTAATTATGATTCTTTTTAGTGAAGTTCTGGTTAAAGGTATTTTAAAGTAATTCATTCTAAATCTTCCCTACCAAAGATAGAATGTTTTTATAACATCCCACTTAGTATCACAATGTCTACCAATTTATTAGAATGTCTGTTAAATAAGGAATTCTGATGCAAATTTTCTCATTCATTACCAATCTCCAGTTCTAAGAATAAGTTAATCTTCTTACTCCAATCTCATACAAACTCTCTGAATTAATAATAAACCTAACATGAGGTGTGTATTAATAAAGTGTATCATAGGTAAGCCCACATGTTAGTTAATGGAATCCTGAAGAGAAACAGATTTGTTCCTGTTGAAATGATATAATCCTTAGGATATAAGATGGATGAAAGGGGAATTCACATTGCTAATAATGTTTAGCATTCTAAAGCTGCTAATAGGTCACTCTTTTATACGGCACTTGAATAACTACCTTTGGGAAATCCCAAATGATTTCAATGAAAGTGGCCATTATGAAAGTCAATAATTATGGTAGTATTTGAGAAGCAATTCTTTTGTAATATGATAGAAATGAAGAAAAGATATTATCAAAGCCTTTGGGACTTTGAGAGTGATAAGAAATATGCAACAATATTACTATAATAAAGTACTTGGGGGGACATATGTGAAACACGGCCGTATTCCTTGTGGCCTCATCACAAGGCCCTTGACTTGGTGAATCTGGAACATGTGTGCATACAAGTATCTGGAGCTAAGCAGCGTTCTGAGACCAAAGTAGTGTCATTGGACAAAAGTTGCTGTACATGAGGAAATCTAAATAATAATAATCCTATGGAAACAGAAAGTAGTGTGGCAGAATATGCTGAGATTGTCCTGGAAAGCCCGCATGCCTCCATCTGACACCTGGCTACAGGCCTTTCAGGGACGTCAGTGTCTTCCTTTGCTCTAGGTTTCAGAACTATCTTGACATGAGTTCAGTACTCACCTCCCAGTTGCTGTCTAGCTCATTTTTTTAGCTTCTAAAATGTGTCTATATTATTGGTAATCTGATTATTGATAATATCCCTAACATCAATACTGAATACGTGGTGCTAAGCCCTGTATTTTTTTCTTTCCAATTTCTGCATTACATGGAACATGACATAATTATACCAAAGTCTGCCCACTCCCAGCTAACTTGCTATAATATTTTTATCTGTTTATGAAGAATTGCTCCTTTCATCCAAGAATTTGGATTATAGCAGACAAGTACAGCCCCTAACTCAGGAGGGTAAGTTCTTGATGATGACTGGCCCATGTCTCTGCTCATTGTTCTGGGGTGCCCGGAGAGATTTTATGAGGATTGCCCAAACTTCTCATTCAGTCTTCTCATGCAGATGCCACTGGAGGACCTCTGCTTTATTGGATCACCTAGGTGAGAGCCAGGTTCTATTTAAAACCTGAGCCAAAAGGAAAGCTTAAAATGTTTATAATTTTATGATTTTTCTAGTTATAAAGATAATCCAAAGTCCTTTAAAAACTTCAGAAAGTGAAAATAGGAATGCTAATATTATCCATTAACAACATAGAGTAAGTTTTTTGCTTTTCACTGTATACTTAATAGTAATCTATGGAATAATCATCCTTCTGAAATCTAAACCAAGACTTGGTCTATAATGACTTGGACTTTTTTTTATTACTCTGTCAAGACAATGGTCAGACTATTTAAGACAAATTTATGCCTCTGGAACATGACAATGAAAACTGTGATTCAGTTAGTCTGAGAAGCCTTTTAGAGGCGCAGTTTTATATTAGGTTGATAATATAACATGCATGACCTAGATATCTCCAGGATGACTCAAGACCCATGAACTTACTACCTGAGTATATGCTGGCATAACAGAAATAATACTAGTATATTTTGATGCCACTATCCCATCCTCTTCCAGAAGTTCTGTAATAGAGTTTTCTTTATTCCTGGGTAGAGAAGATACTGTATTCCTATATGGGGGCTGTCTGGAAAGTATCCAGCCATGCAACATGAAAAATAGAGGCATTATGGCTGGACTTTTTCCCGACAGCCCTTGTGTAACATGTTGGCCTATGTCATTACCTAGCCTCACACTCCCAATTTATTCAGGGAAGCTGCACCAACACTTCCCAAATGTAAGCAGTTTGAGGAATTCGAGTTTATCCTAAGTCAAGTTCCTAGAGTACATCACCGTGCTATAGAAATCCAGGTTATCTTCTACCTAGTCCAGCGTAAGATGATGAGAGGCTCTAAATTAGGAACACCCCATACTATCCAACATGCTTGAATTATAGCGAGGGCTCATTCCATGCTTTTGACTACCTGTCCCTTTCTCAACAACTGTGGTGCTCAGTGCCTACTGCCCTCTCTAACTTGTACTAGCACTTCATTTGTACCTGATTATGTCACAGCAGCTTATAAAAAAATATCGGGGTATAACAAGATCTGTGCTATACAGGGACACTTCTGCCCAACAACCACTGGGGCACTGATCATTTTCATCATCCAGCATAGAGTTCTTCTACAACAGACCTGTTCGCCTCAAAGCAGGTATCAGCAATAATGGTTTTCAGTATCAGTGAAGTATGTGGCCCTACTGCAGTGGACATGTGTAATAAATAACTATCCAAAGCAGAGATCCTTAGAGCACTTTTAAAAATAAAGCCCTTTATTTAAGTGAAGTATTGTGGAGTTACTCCAGTTGAAGTAGAGATGAAAGATCCAGAGCATCTCCTCTTGGTTCTTCCCTTTCTTGCCCCATCCCACCTCTTACTACAGTATTTTCTGAGTACTTCGGAGAGGTTCCAGGTGTGGTCTAGAATTTCTCAGAGCTTTGGCTGAGCTTCCTTACTCACTTCACAGGTGAATTAAGGTGAAATATTTGCTACCTATAAGCAACACCTCCTGAAGTGTAAAATCAAGTCTGATGGAACCATTTGTGGTTCATCTGTCTACACCTGAAGAGCAGTGGTTGACACCTAGAAGCTATTTGCTCCACTGACATTTCCACCCATAGTTTTCCATCTTGGATTTTGCTCTCCTAGTGTTCTATCTCCACCTCACCCAGAACACACACCCTGCATCAGGGTGAGAACCTAGTGTCAACCAAAAACCAGCTGCCTCACCCACATTAACCTGAGGTGAATTGGACTAGACTTTCAATGGCGCCAAGGAAGAACTTAAATACATAGCAGATAGGGAGAGAATTAACTCTGAGAACCAACTGTAACATGAGTGATATATTTAAGCCAATGAGTGTAATGAAATCTACATAGAAATTATGCAAGAACAACAGAGTCATTATGAAAAATTTTCATGAAGTACCTGAAGTCAGTTCCTTGGTACCTAATCAAGCCGTGTCTTTTTAATTTCAATCTCTCATTAAACTACAATTTTCAGAACACCTTCTTGGTGCCACTTTATCAACTTTTGATACCGGTTGTCACTTTTTCCTGAATGTTTCTATTTAGTTACAGATTGTCTAAGATTGACCCATTATATTTCCCATCTTTGCATGGCTATTACATTGAGCCACCCAAGTATTCAAATTATGTCACTGTGGAGCATTCCTGTGATGAATGATTAGAAAAATATTTCATATTTCTACCAAAGCTGGTGCTTCTTACTACAAACACATTGGCAGTCCATGAAAAATGATATGAGAATAAAATTCTATTCTTTAAGTTAAATTTGAAAATAGTATCATTATACTTCTGAAAACAGAAGGTATAGGAAAAGAGGGAAGAGAAAGTTCTACATGTAGCTGAATTATAAAATTTCCATAAGTGTACGTATGCTAAATATGTAGATAGATAAATACGCAGAAAACAGATATATTCATTTACATAAAGAATATGCCCATATATATATGTGTATATATCTATATCTATATATATCTGCAATGCCCATCTATAAGTATATATACCAAGATCCTAACCTAACCACCCTAAATCGTTGTTTTCATATTTAGCTGTATTTTCCCCATATTAATTTCACTTGAGTGTAGCAAGGTTATAGTATAAAGGAAAGGTCCTAAGTATAAATAATAACACCAAACTCTACTGCCTGTGAAACAGACATAAAATCAAAGATAATGTGTCAAAACTTCCAAAGTGGTCCTTTTCTTTTAATGTTAAACAAATAACAAGAGTAAGGTAGACACACTGTTAAAGATGCATCAGTCTATACCAAACTGCATAATCCAGACAAATAGAGGCTTGTTTCTCAGTCATTGTACTTAAAACATTTTTTTAAATGTAGGAATGTTCTATAATGAAGACATTTTACATCTTTAGGTTTTAACCCAAGCATCTGGGTTTCACACAACTTCTTTTCTCTACAAAGAATATATCTATCCTTATTTAAAAACCACAGAGAATTAAAAAAAAAAGTACACACACAAGCATCTATTAAATAGTTTCCTTGCTATTTATTTTTTAAACATTTTATTTTAACTGCCTGAGGAGTCAACACTTTTCTTAATGTGGTAGATTGCAATGCCGGACATACTGGTCCCTTTGAGTGAGTACCATGCATCTCAGTTTCCAAAGACTGTGCAAACCCCTTTTTTGTTTTTGTTTGTGTGGGTTCACACCCGCTGAGCTGAACTTGGGGAAAAAAATCAAAGTAAAACAATTGAAACCATGAAGCTTCACATGACTTCTCACAAAGTTATTATACATCAATTTAGACTTGTTAAAAAAAATGGTTTGTGGTTTACAACAGTTTGGAAATCTTTGAAAGAGTGTTGACTAAATTTTTGTTGTGTTACAGGCCAAATATAACACAGAGTACCTTCAATGTCATTTTAGTACCCAAAAGTTCTCACAGTGCTAAACAATTCAGTTCTTCTTCTTTGAGTGATTATTCTAAATTATACTCATAAGAACATGACCATCTCCCCCGGAAAAATTCCACACTCTTAAAAGAATAACATCATGAAGCACCATCTTATGTCTCTCTTCCACGATTTTTGACCCACACCATATATTCAGCAAATGTTTTTTGGGCACCTGTGAGGTACCTGGCATGGTGTTGGGCACTGAGTTGTCCTCAAGAAACTTAGTCAACTGGTAAACAGATATGTGCAATGAAGAGTTACATATGCAAAGATAACAGCAAGTATAGGACACACTGGGGTTATAAAAGAAGAAGGGGAAATTTCTGTATAATTTTAAGAGTGATAGCCATTAAGAAGAGGCAATTCTTGTCAAAATAAGCTCTCTATAGAATCTGGGTTTGAATCTTGACTGTCATTTAATAGTGTTGTAATTTAAGGAAGTTACTTATTCTCATTCTTAAAACGCTGAGGTCCCTTAGTAGTAAAACGGAAGTGATAATGATATCTTCCTCACTGTTATTATGAGGATGACATGACAAAATCTAAAATATAAAATGTATATTACATAGTCTCAATTCGTGGCAGTTATTAGAAATCTTAAAAACTGATTAGTTCACCAGGTAACAGGAGTGAGGGACATCAAACGGTGCTCTCTTAGAATATATGGAAAGGAAATATTCCCCCCAAATATATTTCCACTAATCTATCTGCTGAAATTAAAGCAATAATATATTTTAATGGAGGCAAATATTTTTCAAAGGCTCTTCTCTCTGTAATTCTCTGTTTACAAATAGTGTATGATAATGCTAAAAACAGGTTGCTGCTGGGGTGGGGATATTTCAGCAAGCTATTGACAACAACTTATGGAATATTATCAACAAAACCACATACGTAGAATTAGAATCATGATTTGTGGACAGAACTAAAAATAAACATGTCAAGATGATCTGGTTTTATATTGTGTACTAAATATGGTAGAAATACCTATCAGAAGGAAAATGTAGCTTTTTTAAAAAACAGAGCATAGCAAAATAATTTCAAAACCCTTACAAAGTTTTTATTTTGGGCCCAGTAATTTCTCTTTGCAATCTATTTTTAGCAAACAGCTTGAAATGTCGAAAAGGATTTAGGTGCAAAGATGTTCATTGTAGCATCATTTATAATGAAAACAAGTGTTATCAGAGTGCAAAGTGAATTGTGGTCTAAGAATTTTTCAATTACCTGAGAAAATGCTCACATTAAAATGTAAAATGAAGAAACCACAATAATATCTCAATTCTATAAAAATCCACAAAAGAAAGACTAGAAGGAAATAAGTCAAAATATTAGTAATGATTTCTTCTGGCTAATGGAAAGAAAGGTCATCTTCTATTATTTGTTTTACTTTTCAACTTTTCACAGTGCTATAAAAAAATATATTGTTTGTTTTTAGAATCATGAATAAATAATTTAAAAACTTAAAAAGAAGAAAAGTACAGTGTAGTTCTATGAAATTCTTCAGTGGAGGAATTTTCAAAGGAAGAATTTTAACTGAGTTTCTCTTTGGCCATCCATCTCTATCCATAAAACTGTCATGTGTGGCCTTATACATCCTTTCTTTGCTCTGAGTCACGTAAAATCATTTGCTTCCACGACAATGCATCCACTGTGTGGGGGCATCTTTTTTACATTTACTTACATCCTCATGTGCTAGCTGGGAGGTTTTGAAAAATCTGTCCCCGGAGCATAGAATGCCTTTTCCAGCAGAGACTTGAGATAGGAACCAGTCACTGGCCAGTGTCTTTACTGGGAAAATGATGTTCCTTTTGTATGTAACTGTGAATAAACTCTTGCTCAATGTGACCACCGAAAATTATTTTTGTGTCTTCTTTTTTTTTTTAAATTCACTTTAATTGTTAGACTTATTGGGGTGACATCTGTTAGCAAGGATTACATAGGTTTCAGGCATACAATTCTACAGTGCATTGTCACCTTGTTGTGTAATGAGTTCACCACCTAATGTGACTTCTCTTTCCATCATCTTTTTCTTCTTCCCTGTCCTGTGAAGGGAGAGGTCTTTTCCTTGGCCATATTTGAATTTTACGCATAAACGCATAGATGCTTAATTTTAGTCCGAGGCCTTCAGGAAAGTCCATATGTCAGCTTTCTGTCTCAATCCTATATGCAGCTCAGGTAGAATATATGATGTTGTGAAACTGCTTATCGCCTGAAGCATGATCACTGGATTGTTTGGCTTTGCTTTGTTTGATTTTCTTTTTATGTTACTAAAACTGCACTGTTGATTATTATAGACACAAAGTAAAAAGATGTTAAAAACAATGGAAGATGCAAACTCAAATTATAACTGAAGTTACAAGTAGAAAACAGTTCGTACCTTCAAGGAGCTTATAGTCTATAGCTGCACTCTCCAATATGGTATAGCCTCTAGCAACATGTGGCTATTGAGCATTTGACGTGCAACTGCTCTACCTTGAGCCATGCTGTAATACACACCAGATTTCAAAGACAAAATTAAAAGAAAGTGTGAAATATCTCAGTAATTTTGTATATTAATTATACATTGAAATGACAATATCTTGGATATACTGGTTTAAAAGAAATATATTATTAAAATTAACCACATTTCTTATTTTTCCTTTTTTATGAAAACCTTTTATTTATTATTTTTTTCAATTACATTTGATATACAATATTATATTAGTTTCAGGTGTACTGCATGGTGATGAGGTATTTATATAACTTATAAAGTCCTCATTCTGATATATCTGGTTCCCATCTGACACCATATGTAGTTATTAGAATGTTATTGATTGTACACCCTATGCTGCATTTTACATGCCTGTGACTGTTTAGTGACTATGAGTTTGTACTTCTTCATTGTTTTTCCTCTTTTACCTGGCCCTCCAGTTCTCCTCCCATCACCCCAATAAATCTAACACCCATCTGACACCACACACACTGTAACATTATTGATGATATTCCCACACTATACTCTACATCTACATAACTATTACTTTGTAACCACCAAACTGAACATCCCAATCCCCTCCCCTGATTTCATTAACTTTCCCAATCCTCATCCCATCTGACAAAACCTGAATGTTCTCTATACCTATGTATGTGTTCCTATTCCCCTTGTTTAGTTTCTTCTTTGGATTTCACCTATAAGCAAAGTAAGTTTGCTTCTGTTTTCCTCTGTCACTCCACTCAGTGCAATACCCTCTATGTCTTTTGATATAAACCTTTAATATGTATAACCTGAAAGCAACTGTTGATAGACATATAGCCATTGTCATTCCATCATTTATAATTTTTGCTTTTTCTCATCTTAAAAAGTCCCTCTAACATTCCTTGTAGTATTGGTGTGGTGGTGATGAATTCCTTCAGCTTTCTCTTGTCTTGGAAGCACTTTATCTGTCCTTCAAATTTGAATGATAACCTTGCTGTATACATTAATCTTGGTTGTAGATCCTTGGTTTTCATCATGCTGAGTATTTTCTGCCAGACCCTTCTGGCCTGCAAAGTTTCTGATGAAAAATCAACTGAGAGTCTTATGGGAGCTTCCTTGTAGGTTACTACTTGCTTTTCTCTTGCCGCTTTTAAAATTTTATCTTTCTCTTTAATTTCTGCTGTTTTAATTATGATGTGTCTCAGTGTGGACCTGTTTGGGTTCATCTTGTTTGGGTCTTACCATGTTTCCTGGGCTTGTATGACTATTTCCTTCACCAGGTTAGGGAAGTTTTCAGTCATTATTTCTTCAAGTAGTTTCTTGATCCCTTGCTGTTTCTCTTCACCTTCTGGTATTCCTATGATGCAAATGTTGTTATGCTTGATGTTGTCCAATGGAATCTTAAACTATCCTCTTTTTTTGTGTGTGTGTGTGAGTGATTCTTTTTATTTTTGTTGTTCTGATTGGGTGTTGTCTGCTAGCTTCTCTTCCAATTCACTGATTGGTGCCTCTGCTTCATCTAGTCTGGAGATTCCTTCTATTCCATTTTTCATTTCTTTTATTCTAGTCTTTATTTCTGTGTAGTCTCTTTTAATGGATTCTATATCTTTCTTTAGCTTGCTATTTCTCTGTTGAAATTATCACTAATTTCTCTGATCATTTTTAATAACCATTGTTTTGAGCTCTGTCTCTGATAACTTGCCTGTCCCCATCTCATTTACTGTGATTTGCTGCTTTTCTTTCTTTTGAGCTGTCTTGCTTTGTTTCCTCATTCTGACAGTCTCTCTGTTTGTAGATACTCTGCTCCTTAACAGGCACTCACTGCTGCAGTTTCTTCAGGGCTCCCTGCTGACACTGGGAAGAGGTGGGAGGACACAGGTCTGAAAGGGCAGGTGGAGGAGTGTGATTAATGCCTTTGTTTCCTGCCCAGTACTGAGAGCAGCGCACGAGGGCAGTGCCAGCTTAAGCTTTTCTGTATTAGGTTTGCCCTAAGGTCTCTGTCCTGCATTTTGTGATCAGTTGTCTTAAATGCTGGTCCCTCAGACAGGACTGCTTGTCAGCACATAAGTGCGCCCACAGCCCCCTCTCTCCTTCTCCGGCCAGAACAAGGCCTGGCTATGGAATGCACAGCCTCCCCTGCTCACCCTCACCTCAGAACCAGAGTGAAGTCAGGCCATCATGACTCACAGCACTGATGCCTGAACCCCTGGGGTCAAAGCAAGGTCCAGTTGCAGTATTTCACAGCCCTAGCCTCTGGGCCTCCTTTTCTGTCCTGTGGACCCAGTGAGGTCTGGAATTCTCACCTGCTTCCTTCTTCCTCCTTCCTCTCACAGCCAGAGAGTTCCAAGCAGGGACCTGCTCAACCTGCATCTCTACACTCCCCCCTACTTTTTCCCCTCCAATTGCCCCTCTTTGCCCACCTGCAGGTACCTCTTGTATTTGTATGTTGTGTAGGGAATCCTTCATTGAATTATACATGTTCTATTAATATTTATTGTGACCTCTAGGAGCCCCTCTCATGCCACCATTTTGTTGCCTCCTTACTTTTTTTTTTAATGTGGCTTTAGAAAATGTTAAGGTACATATGTTGATTGCATTTGTGGTTCACATTATATTTCTACATAAATTTTCACTTCTATAATATTACAAGATCAGACAAAAATAAGTAACTATTGAAAAAAAAATTTTAATGCATTTGTAAATTAGCACTAAAGATTGTAATAGTGTTAGTTTAGAAGAAAAAGTTATGACCATTGAGAAGGTGAGGACAGGCCTTGAAAACTGTGTCTAGACATCCACAGGGTCCTTCAACTTAATGGCCTAATTGACTCTGGTGATTGTTTGATCTTGGGTCTTCCAGTTATGTTTTATTCTAATTCCTAACTTTTTAAACATTAATTCAATGTCTTGGACTTCTATTCTACACTATGATGCTGTCTGTCTGACTCACTTCTAAATTGAAGTGCATATAAAAAAATTGAATCACTTCAATGATTTTAAATCACCCTTCAATGTGCAAAGCAATTTAAAATTACTGGAGTGCTTCCAATTTTTATTAGTCCTTGAATTTGGAAGTGATCTAGGCTTTTCTGGGCATGTGCAATGCACTGTGACTTAAAATTATTGAGCTTTCATTCCACCCCCACCCTTACTTTTAAGAAGCTGATTCCACTTGGCAATAGAAACCATCAGGAGGGTATGGCATGAAAATGGTATGGATAACAAAAAACACCGGGGAAAATAGCTTCCATTTAATAATAAGAACTATACTTTGTAATTAGATAGTGTCTTTCCCAAGGATCTCTAAGTGCTTCATAAACATTAGCTCATTCATCATGAGGACATCTTACAGGGGAGTGTCTTTCCAATATGGGAGGGTAGTGGTAGGGATGGGTAAAGCCATTTAGATTAGCTTCAAACACTGAACTGGGTCATTTGAATTCTGTGAGATCTATGCCTAAGCCATTTACTTTTGGTGATGCTTTCTTTTTTCTTTTCTTCTCTTTTTGCAAGGAGGAGGTAATGTTACCCTGTCTGATCCATTTGCAAATGTCATAAAAAATGAATTTGGCAAATAGAATCTACTAAATGAATTGTCTATCCCAAATAAACTCCAGTGACAAACATAAAGTGATTGGTTTTGTAATTTAATTAATGTAGCTAAACTTTGGGAGAAAATGCATAAACTTTTCCACCATTTTCTTTCAAGTTAATTTTTTCCTGTTCAGCATATACCGAACCCACTGAACCTAAAACATTTACTTGAGATTATTCATCTGAGAATTTTCAAATCATAGACTTTTCTTCTACTCTTGCACTATGAGAAGTTTTCATCAATATAGGGGTCTAGTAAAACATTTATTGTAGGAGTGGGTGAATTCAAGACCAAGAACAAGTACTTCCGGCTTTAAATGCAGACTCAGAAACAGTTTGCTTGTTCTCACTGTAATGTAACAGATTATGGAGACTTACTATGAAATGAGCACCGTGCCAAGCATTAAAAGCAAAAATGGTTTATTTGGAAGGGAAGATTTCAAGACGACTCATTATGTGATAGCACACTGGAAGGGCTTTATATAATCTGCACCCCTGGTATCTGAGTACTTGTCCCTGTAAAACATTATGTACTATGTTGACAAAGCTCACTCACCTATAAGGATCTAGTCCACTAGTAATATGTCTGACGCTACAAGTATAATAATAGGACTAATCGAGTAGTAATGACTGAGTCCTTGACAAAGACCATTTGTTCTCTGTTATAAACAAACAAACAACAACGATTAGTAGTAAGCTGAAGAAAAAAAATGTGCTTAAGAACTCATTCCTACAAAAGCCTGGAAGAAATAAAAAACAGGTCCCATGAAGTGACCTCCATAGAAATGACAGAACCATTACTCACAATGGCTTCCTTTAGACTGCTGTAAAAACATACAAAAATCATGTATGAGTATGAAGTGTTAGTTTCAACTCAGGCAAAGAATTTCAGTTTATTCTTCCAAATATACAGGGGCAAGGACCCATGGAAATCCAGGGCCCCTCTTACCAAATCAGTAACAAAGGTCATATTAAAGCAAAACTTTACATGAAATATGAGTGTGTTGTTGTTGGAATTTTTCTAAAATCCCATTTTGAACAGTATGACCTATAGACAGAAAAAGAATTTACAATAATGCTGAGAATTAAAAGGAATGAGCCTCTTGTTTAGAAAATTACATAATCAATAAGCCAAGCTTATGTTTTTTAATGCTTTATTTTAAAAAAAAATACAGCATGTCCTCTCCAGCTTCCTGTATTTAACTCTGGAAATAAAACTTTCAGTTTTATTTCATGACTAATGCAGTTTAGCTAAACAAGTAGAGAACTGCAACATGTATGCTGAGAAGAACGTTTCCTTAGCCGCTGTGCTGCTCTCCGCCTGGTCAGCGAGCACTGCCTGTGAACCTGGCCAGGTAGGCGGGGCTTACATTTCGTGATGAGAGACAGGAAGCTGGGGCCAGTAAACAGGGGGCAAGGACTGGCCTGCTTTCTCCAAATGGAGACTATAAACAGCGTTGGGAATGGAGAAGAGAGGAATAGAGATGAGCATCCTTCGTATTCCCTTGGTAGCAAAGCTCCTCTCAGTTTTGTTCACAAAGCACAAATTCAATGTCAAATGGAACCAGAGGAAGCACCTGAGGGAGACGCAGAAGAACTCACTTTACTGTGCTCTCCAGTTTCTTTCTAACTTCTGGAGGCCTTAGCTTACACACAGTAGGGCATGTTATGAGTTGAGTTGTGTACCACTCACTATCTCCCCCCACCTCCCCGAAAAAAAAAGATGTTGAATTCCTAACTCTTAATACCGCCAAATGTGAACTTCCTTGGAAATAAGGTCACTGCAGATGTAATTAGTTAAGGTCATACCAGAATAGGGTGGACCCTTCATCTAATATAATTGGTGTACTTATAAGAAAGGGAAAGATGCTGTGGAGACAGATGCATAGGAAAGAAGGCCATGTGACAGCAGAGGCAGAAATTGGAGTGACACGGCTATAAGACAAGGAATACCAAGAATTGCCACCCACCACCAAAAGGCAGGAAGAGGCAAGGACCCGTTCTACCTACAGGCTTTGGGGGGAGTATAAATTGTTAACACCTTGCTTTCAGACTTCTAGCTTCTGGAACTATGAGATGAGAGAAGACATTTCTGCTGTTTTACGCCACATGGTTTGTTTATAGAAGCTCTAAAAAACTAACAAGAGTATGATGAATGATGCAATTTTCTGCAATTTCCTTGATATCAGATCTGTGACTGAACTAGAAAGGAGATCTGAGTTCTAGTTATCATTTCATCAATAAGTAGCCCTGTAACTCTGGTCAAATTAGTTCAGTTTCCCAGTTTCTGTAAACTGTCATCTCTATTGTCCCTTCAGGTCCTATTGTTTCATGGCTCTGAGTCACTAACTGTAATCACATTTCAGGAGGGGAAAGGCTGCTAGTGAGAGAAATCAGGTCCAGTTCTTCTTATCTCCATATCAAGTGGGCAGACTGGGACTATGGGGAGAGATGATGTTTGATAGGGCTGCTTACCTAATCTCTATCTCACCCTTGAGGCCTATGAATGATGTCAGCTCTCCCACATCATCCCATGTCACTGAGTATATGGTCTGTGTTCAATAAATATTCATTGATACATCATCCTTTAAAACTGTATTGTGTTCATTCTCTCAGTGTCTGTGCAATGATATCTCTGTTTTCCCAGAGGAAGGAGAATATCCCAATTAAAGATGAGAAGGAATTTAATGACTACAAGTCGTGACTGAAAGACAACAAATAAATAAAAGCATAATCACAGGGAAGAACTATAGGAACCTGGATACCTGGATGTATAATCACAGAGAAGACATTTTCACTGCTTTTTATTTATGTCCCCCCAAAAAAAAGTTTTTTAAAGAGAATTTTGTTTGTTTGGAGCCTCAAAAAACTTACGATTTTTGTGACGCAATGCTCTGGTATGAAAGAATAACATTTCATAGTAACTGACATTTTGATTCACAAAATTCCTTCAACAGGTCTGATGTTTCTCAAACTTCATCTAGCCTTAACAAGTGCATTTATACCGCAGTCATAATTATTTATCTTCTAACTTTTCTCAGCTTCCCTTAATCAGAGTGTGTACTTGTCGCCAGAGCCATTTAGTTAGGATTCTGTGTCCTTCAAAATGCAGTCAGAAGAGAAGGTTTCTGCTCTCCTTACATACTCACGCATTTAAACAGAAATCTACAATATCTCCCAGTCACTTTCAGATGGAAAAAACAATCTGACTTGAGACAGTGAATCGCTTGTGGAGTCAAGATAAGTCAAAGCTCATTAGTCTGTGAATCTACATTTTGGAAGAGGAAGACTTAGCTCAAGGTATATTTTCTGTTAAGATTTTGGGAGGTTGTTCTAGGGTTTGAGACAGTGGCCATCCTTACCGCTTCATGGCAGGAGGCATGTTGATATATAATTCGCCCAGTAAAATGGAGAATTAGCCAGCTAGCAAGTGCAGCTGATCTCACAGCTGACAAAAGCAGGTTAAACACATAGTCAAGTTCAGTTGCTTCTACTTCATTTTACAAAAGAAGAAACTTAGATTCAGAGAGGTTAGTACATGTTTAAGAACACATATTTAATAAATTGTCAACTTTGAACTGTTATCCATATTTTTACTGCTATAATCTTTATTCCTTCATTTTCATCTTAATAAAGACTTTAGAAACATTTAGTATTCTGTTAATTATAAATAATAAAGCCATTTTCCCCAAATATATGTAAGGTAGAAATATAATAGGATTTCTGTAACTTCTTGCTTAATAAATGAATAGAATAACCCATGGACACAATCAATAGTTTAATGTTTATTTGGGGACGAGTGGGTTAGGGAGGGGAGAAAGGGGAGGGGGTGGGAGAGGAGGGGGGAGCTAAATATAAGGTGATGGAAAGAGAACTCACATTAGGTGGTGAACTTATTATACAACAAGTTGACAATGTACTGTAGAGTATGCCTGAAACCTATGTAATCCTTGCTAACAGATGTCACCCCAGTAAGTCTAACAATAAAAATGAATTAAAAAGAATAAAAAAAGAAGAATAAATAACTGAAGGAGAGAAAAATGACTTTTATCATCGACTACAAATTCATTACTGGCTACAATTTTTTTAATGTTTCTTAGTCATTTCCTATTTCCTCATTCTTATACTTGACTCCCTCTTCTGTCTTTTCTCCACTAAAATTTTATCCATCTTAGATTATTACATTCCAATGAAACACTTTGTCAGTGTGATTTAAATTGCCCTATGTCTTATACAATGAAAATAAGATTTTATTATTGCTATTATTCCAATAACCCACTTAGATCCTAAATTAATTTAGATTATCATCTTCTTTGGAAATACCTAGAATTGTTTTTGTACTTAACATATTATTAAAACATTTATTTTTAAAATAGTAATGATAATCCCATATGCCTAAGTTCTTTCTTCTCACCTCTACTAAGAAATTTAGTTTGTTTGGGTTTTTCCTCCCTTTGGAATTCTGATGCTGTGAGATGCTGTAATACGCCACACTTCAATAAGAAATGGAAAACAAAAAAGGTAGAAGTAAGTTTTAACATTGATTGATCTTCAAAAGTTGTGGCTGAGTATGGTTAAAAACAAAACTCACTTTATTTGGATTTCTAAAAAATAAATCTGCCATGGATTTTTTTCCCCACGAACGTAATATAAACTGCCTACACTGTCAAGATTTTTCTAGAATATAGGCAAACATAATCTTAAGAACTATAAAGAAACATATTTTATCAGTTGTAATTTATTTGTTTGTTTTCTTTTTAAAGTGAGGATATTTACACTAAAGGAAAGGTTTTTGTCGCTATGTTTCAGCTACCAAAAGATGCAGATTGCTGGCTTTTGGAAGCGTTGCACAAGTAAGCACCCATGCATGCAGTGCTCCCAGAGTTTTAATATCTTTTGTAAAAAGATCCTGGAGTCAGTGGTAACAGATAAACTCCTAAAAAATGGAACTCTTAAATGAAGACTGGTAAGACAACAGTAATAGAGTCCAATCACCCCACCAAAACAATTACCAAAGGGAAAGTATTTGTTATGATGTTAAATACACTGTATTATAATAGGCATTTTGCTTACATTAAAAAAAAAGTAAAAGAGTAATTGATGTGTTTTTTCAGTATCTCATAATATAATATGGACAGTAAAGAAAGGTTTGCGAATACATTTGGTGTGTAAAGTTTGAAAATAACTCAGAAACTAAACAAATATTTGAAAATATGCTTGAACTAAAAATAATATAACAGGTCATCTGTGTAAGATAATAAAGATCTAAAGAAATGATTGTAAAATTTCATAAAACAAGTGAGTCTAGTCTCCCTAAATCAGCCTGTAAAATTTTATCCCTCTAACTTTCGAATCAGAGTTCAGCAAGTAATATGAAGACTTGATGATTATCTATAGAGTTGTTGGTGCCTAGTTACCCAATCTAGAATACTCATGAACTCAAATTTGTCAAATAATGTTCAAGTTTCTTCTTTCCTTGATTCTTGATGCCCCTACTGTTTAAGTGAAATTTGAGCTCTTTCCGAGAAGCTGCATTTCACATTTACCTGGAGAAATCAGGAAAGCATACTTTGGAATGACATTATACACCTCAGGTCTCCTTTCATAAGCAATTCTTCAAGTGACCATAAATTAACTATGGTTATTTTCTGGAGAGTTTCAAAGGTTCCTTCCTGGAGTTAAGCGGTGGTTCAAAAAGGAAAAAAGTAAGAATTAGTTTAAAAATTAAACCAACCCAATGTTTTTCAGAGGTTAAAGTGAGATTTCAGTAATTCTTCACTTTGTATAATTACAAGCAGTTGTTTCACTCCTTTTATAAACAAGAATGTATTATACTTAATTACACCCAACAATTGAGCTTCAAGGCTATAAATGCTTTTTTTTATATTTAAAATCAAATGATGTATAAATTATGTAGCACGGTTTTTGCTATCCCAGAACATTTTATGGGACCAAGCATCTCAAGCATCTCTCTCTCTCTCTCTCTCTCTCTCTCTCTCTCTATATATATATATATATATATATATATATATATATACACATACACACACACACACACACACACACATACACACATACACACATACACACACACACACAAGCATATATATGTATCTGTGTGTATATATATATTATATATATACAAACATATATATATTGATTTTGTGTAGTGTGATATTAACTAACCTAGGAAAACAGAATCTTAGAAGCTTTTCCTTTCGATTCATTGAAAAAGTTCCTGGATAAAGTAACTCACTCCAGGACCCTAGCTCACATCTTTCACAAATGGCTTACAAACACCAACAAAAAACATAAAAATTGCTGACACTGGCAGTACTTCCAGGAAGCATCTTAATTAAGACCTACAGTACCAAGAAGGGTTAATATTATTGGAAAGTAAAAGCCTTCGTGCCAATAGCAAGACCACTCTGTACCCTGCTGAGTCAGCACTATAATTAGGACAATTGCCTCTAGCATGCTTGTTTGAAAATGCTACTATCATCTTTTTTTTCCCCTTTTAACAAGAGTAAACTACATGGAGATGTCCCCATTTATTCTTCTGGCTCCTACTAACCCCTGATCCCACCAAGGCCATGCTAGTCTCACATTTAAATGATTAAATGAGTTATTTTATCACCAGTTCACCCTGAAGTCTATTACACATCTTTGTGGCCTTTACCCCACCGACTGTTATTTTGACAGCTCTCATTAACTGCTGGGTCCTGAGTAACTACACATGGACTAAGACAAATGGTGAGAGAGCTTGAGAGAGCTGAGGAGTTGAAAGAAGTGGACACGCCCTCTCATCTTCCTCTCCACGACATCAAAATCAGCCAAAGCGATTACACATGGAGTGTCCTGTGGCAGTGTCACAGCATACTAATGGAGGTTTAAGTGACACACCCCATTCAGAAAGAGGGAAAGAATCTAACTATAAAACAAATAGACCACATAAACTAAACATCTAGAATTCTATGAATTTGATAAATTATTACTAGTATGAAATTAGATGAATCAACGTGTGATTAGGATTAAAATACCCTGTAGTGCTCTACTGAAGGAAAGCCATGCTGATAAATTTAACGAAGAGAATTCCAATGTCAAGAGCTATAAGCTGAAATGACCGAGTTCGCTAGCAAGTTTTGTCATGCATTCTTTAAGGACAGGCTCTCCTGTGAAAGGCCATGTCCGTCTGCTGTGATCCGTTACATGCAACACCATGGTCTGTGGTTGCTCCATAATGGTGAAGTAATTACCAGCTTTGGACCCACACAATTTAATTGCCTCTCTCTGCCAGGAAATGACTATAACTGAATTCAGTGACTTAATTTACACTATAGGAAAGGCATCTAGTGAACATGGCAATGATAGTACCCCAGAACCCAGCAGCCTTCAAATATGACGAAGTGGACCATTATGTTAAATTATGATAAAGCAAAAGGACACACCAAATAGCAGAGAATACAGTGGTAAGAATAAAATTGACAGGGAGGGATGTATGGTATTGATAAGAAACTGGAATCAGGATATTAACTTTTACTCTGTTGTTGTCATGCCATAACACAAATTAAGAATAATTATTTTGGGAAGAAGAAAATAAAATACCATACACCAAACTCAGGGAATGAGATCTCCTGAACAGAAAAACTATGGGGTGGGGCCTATTACTCCTAAATTCATTTCTAACATATCTGAGATGCTAGTAATGTAATGTTTCCCAATTCCTCCTAATTTAAATATAGACATGAAATGAAAAATTTATTTATGTACTATTACTTAATTTAACATGAAGTTTACTCATCCTTACTGATTCCAAGAAGCAAGCTGCTAAGCATGAAAGTCCTGAAAATACTTCCTCCCATTTTCAGTCAACAACTAATTGTTCAGATGCAGAGAAACATTAGCTTATGATGGCCACACCTTTTTCTGCTCATGACCATAGCTTCTCATATTTGGTGAAACATGTGAAGGAAGTATATTTTGATACTGTAAGATTCTCAGTTCATAAATAAAATGTTAGTATATGTAACACTGAAGAAAGATTGAAAATAAGTGCCACAGGTTAGTACTCCTTGTATTCATAGTAAACTTTGCTTTTAATTTGATGCTTTATATTTTACAAATTTTCTATAACAAATAAACTATTTGATAATGAAAATCATGTTATTTAAAAAAACAAAGAGGAGAAATTGAAGGCAGTTCACAGTGAAAAAGCATCTTAAAAGCTAGATGAGAAAACTTACAGAGAATTAGAGAAGTACACTAATACACGCAATAGAAGAGTTATGACAGGCTGTGCAAGGAAAAGCAGGGAGAATACCCACTGTCCTGAGGCTGCAGAAAAAGCAAAGGTGGTTACTTCACTGAGTATCCTGTGCATCTTAGTAAATAACAGTGAGTCCTGCGAATGTGGTACTTGAAAGTGTAAGGATTTATTCAATTGGGTGAGAATGGGAGAAAGAGGTCACTAATCCAAACCAATCTCGACTCTCGGTGTGGCAAAACCAACTGGGGAACTATTTAAAAGTACTGATTCCCTCAGTCCATCTCAAATCAATTAGATCAGACTCTCTAGGGTGGGAAACAAACTGCACATGTACCGTGTTTTGCCGTGTATAATGTGCTCCTGTGTACAATGCACCCCCACATTTTTGGCCCAAATTTTCAGGGAAAAAAAATCTTTCATTTTAATTTTTTAATTCAAAATTTTTGTTTATATTTAGGTACTTGTTTTCTTGTATTATAAAGGAATTTTAGTATATTATGGTATAAGAAATTGTATGTAACAAATAATTGCAAAACACAAGAAGAGATACACGATACAAAACTTTTAAGTAGCAGTAACAAAGTTATGATATTTATGTGTGGAAGGCCAAGAACTTTTCATCGCTATCAACATCAGAAGTATCATCCTCTTCGATTTTTTCATTACCAGTGTCTTCTGACCACGTTCCTTAACCTGGTAAATCTCATTGTCCTCAGTTCCATCCACTGCTTTGCTGATGTTGCATTTCTTAAATGATTTCACAACCATTTCCTTCTTGACGCCATTCCACAGCTTAGGATCCCATCACAAACCGGGGCAATGGGTGCTTTCTTGCTTCTGCCTGTAGGTTGAAACCATCGCCAGCTGACTGCATCCACGGTGTCCACTCTTTCTTCATTAGGGGCTTGTTTACTGACTTATCAAACGGTTGCAAGTCGATGATCATATTCCAGGGTATGATTCTGCATTAGAATTATATTTCTAACTCATGAGTATAAATAGAAGAACTGAAAACATTTATATAGATACGGAATTAGTACTACCCATGTATAATATGCATCCTTACTTTTCCCTCACAAATTTGGGCAAAGAAGTGTGCGTTATGCATGACAAAATATAGTATATATTTTAAGTTCTGCAGGTAAATCTAACATGCAACCAGGATTACAGACAACTACTTTAAACAATCCTTTGGTTAAATGTAGAGAACACGAGTACTATTAACCTTGACACATTCCTTTTTTCTTTTTTATTGGGGTAAAATTGGTTTACAACATTACTTAAGTTTCAGGTGTGTAACATTATAACTCAGTAACAGTATACACTATAGTCTGTATACCCCACGAAGTCTCATTTCCAATCTGCACCATCAATTTGACCCCCTTCACACATTTCACCCTCCCCCTCTGGTAGTCACCAATCTGTTGAACTTTGACACATTTTTTTATCAAGAATTTTCTGCAAAGGATTGTTGAATACATATGTTTTAATGTATATTCTCTCATGAGAAGAACTTTTTGTCTCACTTTACTATAAACAGCAAATGGCTATGCAATGCCATCACCAACCACTTACAGTCAAATAAGGATTAAGTAGAACACAAGTGCCATTTAGAGGTGATCACAAGAAGGAAATAAACAGATCTCAGAGGAAGGAGTGTCTTCTAGCCCTTAAGCATACTTGTACTCCTCTGTACTGCCAAAGCTCCTGTCAGTATCTCCATTTACTTGTGTCCTTGTGTGTGCCCATTACCCTGTGCTCCTCAAGCATATGATGTGCCTTCTTGATGTTTTTGTCACCAAAAGTTGTCATAGAGTGGAAGCTTGAGAAATACTTGTTGGTGGGACTAAGAGATAAAGTGCCAGGCATTATTATTATTTCTATTATACTCCTTTCAGCTCTATGACTCTAGAATTCTATGGTAACTATTCTCAATCTTTCAAACTTCCCTGTTTTCCTTCTATACTTCTATAATGTTGTAGGATAACAATTCTGGAATAGTTACAATAATGTCCTCATATAGGTATTAGAATTGTAAAGTTATCGACAGCATTTATCAGGGCACATGGTAAGACATATTGCTATTTATGTGCTTCACAATCCCTTTGACTTAATAAGCACCAAGTTACTTATGCATGTCAAACTACACTGTTTTGGGGAGTAAAAATAACTGTGGTATACAGATACAACATGTTCAAGTAGGTGACCCTTGATTATATAGGGTCTTCCTCAATTAAAGAAAAAAAATCTGGAGGTAAATGACTTGAGTATAGACAAATTCAGTGTGTTCTGGGCTGACCGTAACCATGTGTCCTTGAAACCATTCATCCTCAAAGATGTCAGCTGAAGTTCAAACATTCCAGTACTCTTGTGGGTTAAGCCAATTCCATGAAACTTAAAAGCTTAAGATAGGGCACAATTCATATGCCAGGTGGACAATGGATCATTTTACACCAGGGGTCAACCATCAGAAGGATGCGCTATCCCAGAAAACATCTGCAATCTTTACTTATATACACTACGTGTCACTGATTTAAACGACTGGGTAACAGAAAGATCAGGCACTGTGATTTTTTTAAAACCATAATGGTTGTAATTAATCATTTCAATGAAGAAAATATGAAACGAATTTTACAAGATTATGTGGTGTGCCTGTCTAAATATTATAGCACCAGACTTAAAATATTTGTCATAGAATGTTTTGTGCTTGCCCCATTTCAAATAATTATTTGAGATTTCAGTGTCTTGAAAGCTTTTGTGAGGATAAAAATGCACGTGAGTATACTTCACATATTCTGTTTTTATTGCCTTTGTTCAGTTCCTTTTCTCTAAGAATTTTGATGTAATTAAGCTGAAGTAAGTTAAGATCTTAAAACTTGAAAGCAAACAACAATATTCAATAATCTTTGTTTTGGCTTCTCCACCAAGCAACTCAAACTATATTGCTAATGCCATTGCTGATATTGAATAACAGTAAAAACTTTATTATAGCTTGCATATCAAAGAGTAAAGACCTAATGTAGTCATAATTCAGGGCATGGTAGCATGTATATCAATCAATGCATCTGTCTTTCTTTAATAACAGCAAGTTCCAATGATTCTTCATTAAAATAATTTTTATTTGATGAGTCGCTATTATTTGTTGATAGAGAATGAGGACTATTCACACCACAGAACTGTCATATATATTATTCTGTGTGAAGGAAACTGCTTGCTAGATATTAGAACATGCCATCCCACATTACAAATGTGTCCCAAAAATCACTAAAAATGCTTATTAAATGTCCCCCATGAATACAGTTGTTATAAGTGTCTGGGTGAACCTTTGTCACTGAAAAGTAAGGTAAAGATTCACCAAGTACTGAACAGATTAACCTTTTTCCTTGAGAGAATATGTCAAGTAAATTGATAGAGAAAGAAAAGAAAGGAATGAACTGTTGGTGTGCATACAGTAGTTCGGGTTCATATTATATTTATACCTGAATGCTACCTTTTGTACCTTCCCAATATTAAAATTCAAGAACCTTTCACTATAACAAAAATGTAGATGATATTTTTTTTTTAAAAAGGAGTCATAGTAGCTTAAGTTATTGACTTTTAGCTATTGGTAGAGGAAATGAACCAAATATGTTTATGTACCATTACCTCAAGAAATTGGTGACTTTCCTTAGGGTTCTGTGACCTTCCTTAGATGAAAACTCTAAGAGTCTACAACCTATATGAAGAAAAATTTATAATGTTTTCATTTAGCTACAGTGTGTTTCACTTACTTATTAACCATTAACTTAACAAATTCAAAGATGCGTGTTTCTGGTTGTCATGGACTATAAGTTGGGTTTTTCTCTTAATGTTTTATTATTAAGTTTTTCAAAAATACAGAAAAGTTGCAATAATTTTATAGTGAACACCCTTATACCCACCCACACTGGGGTATTTTTAAAGGCTATAAAATGGGCCATCTATTTTTTTATGTATGTAATATTATTGAAATAGAAAAACATATGTTCATAGACATTTAATTGTACCTGGCAATTGGGTATAGAGTTGAGCCAAATGATAAAAGACACTTTATATTAAGGGAGGATGGAGAGCAATTTATTAGTAACATATAGGTTAATTAGAGATGGATCCATATTATGCTGGTAGAATTATTAAAATACAATTTAAAATAGTATTTAGTTGAACGAACCATTACTGATATATTGAGATAAAGGAAATAATAACATTTTTAGACCTCGTCAAATTGTGGCAACATGTAGATAGAATATTGCCAGTGAATTTAGCTGCAAATAACTGTGTTAATACAATGTTTTTCAAAGTATAGGAGGTATTATCACAAGTACTGGGGGTGCCAAAAGAATGTATACACATTTTAAGAGATGTTATCTATGTATTACATAAGTTCTAATGATAACCACTTTGAGAACTTCTTGTAATCATAGAAGTCAAACATGACTTCATCTTTTGTTATCAGTATATATCGACTATTACAATTTTAATACAGTTTGTTTCCTTCTTTAAACTGTGTATACATATTTTTGGCACACTGAATTATTGGCTTCTACACTAAGTAATTATAACATGAATTTATATGAAGAAAACTCAGGCAAATAATAGTATAAATGTTAACACAAGCAATGGTGGAAATTATAAAGGTAATTGTCAAATGCCTAAAGAGAAATATTATTTTAACAATTGTTAGTAGAAAGCAATGAGAAGATATTACATATTTGTAGTCTTTCAAAGTATTGTAGGTACCACACTTCTCTACTTATTAAAAACTTATTTCCAGGGAAGTTTGCTGGTAGTGTAGTGGCTAGGTTTTGGAGTTCTCAACGCTGTGGCCTGGGTTTGATTCCCAGCCAGTTTTGGGAATTGCCCCAAATAAATAAATAAACAAAAAAACAAACACATGCTTTAAAAAACAAAACTGATTTCCAAGCTTCTCTTGTCTAAAATTTAAATATGTACCCATAGATTTTGTTCACAACTGAAAACTTTAAAAATAACCAAGAATTCCATTTCCTTGAGAATGCTCAATCTATTGAATGAACTATTTTTACTTATGAAGAAGAGTAGGGCAAAGTATTTTAATCCCCTCCCTAACTCAATGCAAGTCTGTAATTTGAAAATCTTCTATAATGTAATAAATTACCATCACAAACAAATAATGTTATTTCTAAGCAATAAAAACAGCAGGTGGATAGGTTGTGATTGCTTAGAATATAAAGTTAGTACTGTATCATCAAAAATCTTAAATTATTGGCACTTGACTCCCCTGCAGACTATAGGAGTAAATTTCTTCATCTATTATCATGCCACAATAGGCTTTATAGCAAATATAGAGTCTAGGATAGGTGATTGGAGTCATCATATTCTGCAATATGAACCATTTGAAGACAAATTTCCTCAGTGAAAGAGTTGAATGAAAGATTAAACTCAACCATAGGAGTTCTGAATGTTATTTTATTTCAGTATTTTATACACCTTAAATAATTTATATTTCCTCCCTACCCACCCCCTCCCTTTTGCTTTCATAATCTTCCAGGGTGAGGAGGGAGGAAGGGGATAGTTAGCAGGAGCAAAGAAAATACTGAATCCCATTTGGTAGAACACCACCATGTTAAATATAGTCAAACTCACACTCTCTCTCTCTCTCTCTCTCTCTCTCTCTCTCTCTCTCTCTCACACACACACACACACACACACGAGACACATGAGAGAAGAAAACTTTCCAAAATCCAACTATAATTCAACTATTATAATGTTCAGTTATTTCATTTTATTAAACTCTGTTTTTATAATAATAAATAAATTTCTGTGTGGGATTATAAACCATTTCAGTTTTCCTTTATATGTTTAATTGTAGGTCATCAATCTTTATAAATATCACAGTGGTTATGCTAGAATAACTGAGGTCCATCCTTTTATTGTGAAGAGAATATTTGGAGTTAATCTCAAGTATTTTATAGTTAGAGTCAGACTAGGATCATGCTTTCTTCTTGCAGATATTTCAATCCAGCCTAGTAGGTTTTAGGATCAAAGTAAAGGTCACGTTTTTCTAACCACACATATGGGAATTTATTTTTTTAATGCTTCTAAATGTTTTCTATGGCATTCAATTTTTAATTTTTAATCTAATCCCTCAGCTAAGATCATATTAACCTTTAGCACCATGATGTGGATGCTAATGGACCATGGCTAATAGACCAGAGTTTAAGTAGCCTTACAATTATTTTGCTCAATATACATTGAGTCTCAGTAAAAGAAAGAAATATGAGACTAACAGAAAGATTTTGATATTTAAGAAAAATGTGGATCTAAGTGGTAAATAATCATTGTATATTTGCTGCAATTTTAGTTACAATAGTGATCAGAGATCTAGAATTCTGTTATGGTCGCAAGGACACCCATCACATTCAAGTAGACCAGATGTCATTTTTAGCTAAACAAAAAAGAGTGCCAAATATTTTAGGCTTCCAGTGAATTTTTGAAATTAATATAATTCAATAAGATCCATATGGAAGTTGTCTATGTCAACGAAGAACATGAAACCTATGAGCATCATTAGACTATCTTCCCATTTGGAGGTCCTTGATTAGGGACATCTAATCCAATTCAATCTGATGAACAGAGCAAGGAAGTTTAACTTAATATTAAATAAAACACATCTCCTTAAATTCCATGTCCATCTATTTCATTCTCTATAATGACAGCCTAGTAGGTAAAAATGAAATTCACTTTGTTCTGAGTTTCTGTCAAGCCAAAGCTCTTCATCAAATGTTCAGATAAAACTAGAAGGAAAAGTCAAATTATTACCTTGTTGTTGCCAAATACCCAATTATACCAAACATCAGATAGAAACTCCCTTAGTTTTGCATGACCAAAATAACCAAGTCCCTCCCAATGATGTCCTGCCAGTGATTCAGACCCAATTTCCTCTTTATTCACTTGGGAATCTTATTTCATTGACTACCCATCCTTTCACTTATCCAC
This sequence comes from Lyroderma lyra, assembly GCA_004026885.1. Classification (NCBI taxonomy): domain Eukaryota; kingdom Metazoa; phylum Chordata; class Mammalia; order Chiroptera; family Megadermatidae; genus Lyroderma; species Lyroderma lyra. The sequence goes on from PVJL010004665.1 coordinate 90,644, forward strand.
AGTTTCAAACTTCTTTTTTCCTACTATGTTCTTTCAAATGTCTAATGTTTAAGCAAATTCAAATGTCTCTTTCTGACATACAGAAGAAGCAACCTGAGACTGGCGGGGGGCGACATGAAATGGCTGCTCTGACACCCGCATGTGACCATTAATAATCAGGAGAGATCTCCTGGAGGAACAAGGGGGCCTAGCCAAACACGAGGCTCCTGAGCCAGGAAAAGAAGTCCCCATAACTTCTGACTGTGAAGACAAGCAGAGATTGTGGCCGAGTAAAACGGAGGGCAGCTGGAGTGCCAGGAGCTCCTCTTAAAGGACAAATTCACAGAATTACTCACTGACAGACTCGCTTGCTCTGAGCTCCAGCACTGGGGCAGCAGTTTCAAAGGCACCAGGGACATAGACGGAGGAACTGAACTGTCTGCCTTCAAGGTGAGGACTGGAGGGACACCTCTCCCAGACACAGGAGCTGGCAGAAGCGCTTGTGTTCTATAGAGCCCTCTACCCTCCTGGAGTACAGATGCAGGCAGCCACCATATCTGATTCTCCATCAACCTGGCTAGCACAGTTTGTTAGTCTTGATTCCCTGAGACCCTGTCTCACCTAACTTTTGGGCTCACCCAAGCTGGTTCCAGTGGCTTTTCCACATAAATGTTTGTTAGCTTCTACTGCAGACTTTTCTAAAATTTCACCAAGGTCCACAAAACCCAAACAAAAAGCATCTGGCTTCAGTGTGTCCCATACATCTGGCTGAATAGCCCTAAGCCTGGAATTAGGGAAAGCCAGCCTCAGTTCTGGGCTTTCCTTCTTAAGGAACCTCCAAGCCCAGTGCAGGCAGTGGGCATTGGTGCATTGCTTTGGGATCATGTCCTGTGGCCCTGGGCAGGGCACAGGCTGCAACTGAACTTGGCCTATGGTGAGGCCCCTCCCAGAAGGTCCTGGGCTGGCATACTTGGTAGCCAGCTTTGGAACCAGCTAGAGCATCACCCAGTCACCTCTGGGGATGATATACCCAAAGGGCACACTAGACAAGCACCAGAGTCCTGTGAAAGTGAACCTTTTTCCTGAACTGCAGTCATGGCCAGTTTTTACAACAAATCAGCCTGAGGGTCAATCCCTCCCATTAACATGCAGGCAGCAATCATGGCTCAACTACAACAGCAGGGCACACACAATCCACAAAAGAAGCTCCTGGAGCACCTGGCATAGCTGACAAGGGAGACTGTACCACTGGGTCCTACAGGACAACTACTAAATTAGGTTACTCAATTAAGACCAGACAATATAGAGCCCTATTTAATACATAGAAACAAACACAAGGAGGCAACCAAAAATGGGAAGATAATGAACATGTCCCAAATAAAACAACAAAACAAAGCTCCAGAAAAAGAACTAAACGCAATGGAGACAGGCAATCTCCAGAATCAGAATTCAAAACACTGGTTGTAAGGATACTCAATGATCTCAGGGAAAAACATCAATAAAGAAATAGAAAACATAAAAGAGAACTAGTCAGAAATAAAGAGTACAATAACTGAAATGAAGAATACTTCAGAGGGATTCAAGAGTAGATTAGATGAAGCAGAGGTTTGAATCAGTGATTTAGAAGATAAAGTAGCAGAAAACACCCTATCAACACAGAAAAAAAAGAAAAAAGAACTCAAAAAGCTGAGGATTAAGGGGTCTCTGAGCCAACATCAAGCATACCACCATTCACATCATAGGGGTACCGAAAGGAGAAGAGACAAAGAAAGGAATTGGAAACCCATTTAAACAAATAATTATGGAAAACTTCTCAATCTGGTGAAGGAAATAAACACACAAGCCTAGGAAGCACAGAATCCCAAACAAGATGAACCCAAAGAGGCCCACACCAAGACACTTCATAATTAAAATGCCAAAGTTTAAAGACAAAGACAGAATCTTAAAAGCAGCGAGAGAAAAGCAGTCAGTTACCTACAAGAAAGCTCCAGTAACACTGTCAGCTGATTTCTCAACAGAAACTTCACAGCCCAGAAGGGATTGGAATGAAATACTCAGAGTGATGAAAAGCAAAGCTTTACTCAGCAAAGCTATCATTTAGACTCTAAGGACAAAGTTCTTCCCATACAAGAAAAAGCTAAAGGAGTACATCAACACCAAATCAGAATTTCAAGGACACCTTTAAGACAAAATAATAATAATAATAATAATAATAATAATAATAAAGCAATAACTACATATCTATCAACACTTACTTTAAATGTAAATGGATCAAATGCTCCAATCAAAAGATAAGGTGGTTGAATGAATAAGAAAACAAGACCTTTACGTATGCTGCCTAGAAGAGACTCACTTCAGATCAAAAGACACACACAGACTGAAAGTAAAGGGATGAAAAAAGATATTTCATAAAAACGGAAACAAATTTAAAAACTGGATTAGCAATATGTATCACAGACAAAACAGACTTTAAAGCAAAGGCCATAACAAGAGACAAAGAAGTACCCAGTAATCTTACTTCTGGGTATTTATCTTAAAAAACCCAAAAAGCTACTTTGAGGAAATGCATGCATCCATATGTTCCTTGCAGCATTGTTTACAATGTCCAAGTTGTGGAGGCAGCCTGTATGTTCGTCAATGAATGAATGAATAAAGGGGAGGTGGTACATATATACAATGAGATAGTGCTTGCCAGAGAAGGGAATGGTTTCTTGCCACCTGCAGTGGCATGGATGGACCTGGAGGGTAATGTGGTGAGTGGAGTACGTCAGACAAAGACATGATTTCACTTCTGTGTAGAATCTAAAGAACAAAACAAACAAAACAGAAACAAATTCATAGATACAGAGAACATTTTGTTGGTTGCCAGATGGGCGGAAGGTTGCGGGTGGGTGAAAAAGGGAAAGGAATTAAGAAGTACAAATTGGTAGTTACAAAACAGTCATGGGGATGTAAATGAAAGCATAGGGAATATAGTCAATAATATGGTAATAACTATGTATGGTGCCAGCTGGGTACTAGACTAGTCAGGGGGATCACTTCTTAAATTACATGTCTAACCACTATGTTGTACACCTAAAATTAACATATAATAATATTGAATGCCAATTATAATTTAAAATTTTAAAAAGGGAGGGGAAGATGAAGGGGAATAAGTGATTTGCATTTCCAAGTATAAAATAAATAAGTCATGGGGATATAATGTACAGCACGGGGAATATAATCAATAATAATGTGATAATGCAGTATGGTATCAGATGGTTGCTGGACTTATGGTGATCATGTCTTCAGGTATATAAATGTTGAATAATTGTGTACAGCTAAAATCTAATATAATATTGTATGGTAGCTATATTTTAATAAAAATCTTAAAATTTGTTTGAAAAGTTTCTTTCAAACACACACACACACACACACACACATATATATTCTCTTGAAACCCCTCCCCTGGTTTTTCCACCTGTGTCTCTGCCACTACTTTTGCTGATGTATCTTCATCCTAAGGCTTAAAAATTGGTGTCTGACAAGGAAAAATCTTTATTTCCTTTGGCCATTTATATACTGATGTATCACAAGTGTATATTTCTGATGTTGTTATGGCTGGTGTCCCCAGAGCAGACCCCAGGACAAGAATTTGAATGTTAAGTAGTTTGTTTTGGAAATAATCACAGGAAACACCAGTAGAGGAGTGGGGAAGTGAGAAAGGGAAGGAAGTCAGCTGAGGTGTGTTATCAGCCACTTTCCAGTGTGAGCTGGTGAGACTCCACCCCCCTGGGACACTCCGGGACACAGCGTCTCGGACCTCAGGGAGGGACATGTAGGTCCAGCACTATAATGTCCCCAAACACCCATTAAAGAATTGTCTTCAAGGGTTTTTTATTAGTCTGAATATAACATAGATTACATTTATTATACTCAGTGACTTTGAATATATATATAAAATTGTTTCAAATTGGTTTAAAAGAGTGTATTACCCTGTCTTGAAGGAAGAGGAAAGGCCAGTGCTTATTGGACTTCAATAACAGATTTATTTTTATTATGTGTCACATGGCTTACACCCTTGGAAATTATGATGGGAACACATTGCACCCCCCTTTTAACAGGCTGCTTATTGAAGGACACACCCCTGGTTCTGGATCCACTCTTTGTCATCTCCTGCTTCTTCATGCAGCAAATCTTCCTTTTTATACTATTACACAGTTTCTTTTCTTTTTTTGAATGATCTTCCCAGAGCACATTGTCATCTTACATTCTCTGCTAAGTCCCTTGGCCAGTGACAACTGAGTGCACAGGTGTTTGCTGCTCAGATAGTGCTGTGAAACCATTACAAACACTAACAAAATTAACTAAATGAGATGAGGGAAATATGGCATGTGTTGGAGTAAATGCTGTGACTTTAAGCACAGAATAAGGAAAGTCTAAAAGATCATGCCTTGTATTAAGAAATGGATAAAATTATTCTACCCTCCAAGAGATCACAGCCACACATTAATCCATTAATCCAGGAGGCAGGGTACTGTATTGCTTATGTGAGTAGGCTGTATTATCAAACTGCCTACGTGAGAACCCCAGCTCTACCAACTTGCTAGCTTCCATTCCTACAAAGTAGGAATGATAATAGTATCCAGTGTTATTACATAGATTTAATGAGATGTTCCTTGGAAAGCATCAAACACAATGCCTGATGTATAACAGGCACTCGATAAATGTAGGCTACTGTGATTAATAAATCTAGTCAGGTCCTGTATGTGACTGATGCTGAAGCATCTGCTCTAATTTCCTTTCTCTAGCTTAAAAAAGAAGTGCAAAGAAAGGGGCTCCATTGGACACATCCAAATTTCGTATTAGGTCTTTTCCAAGTTCATATTTAAACCTCACCATCTGTGTCTAATTCCAAACGGTACAGGTAGCATATGCTTCCATCTCCCGAATAGGATCCAATAGACTCGTACCTGGTGGTTGGCTTTGTGGAACCCTCATCTCAAGGGGAATGTACAACTGCTTTGTTATTTTAATTAAGTACCCTTGTGCATGCATTGATGTATTTGGTCCACTGATAACTCCTGTCTCATATTACACACATCTTCCTTTGGTCCTAACATTACCATCACATATGCCTGGGGAATTGGGAATCATCCGGTTCACCTGAGGTCCAGGGATGACACAGGCTCTATACCGCACATCACGCTTACTTGAGAGCTGCAGATCCAGAAAAGAGATGTACGTCCCCAGAGTCCTGGGTTTCTTTCTTTTTTACTCACAGAGAGAACATACCCCTTTTCTGCAAAGAAGTGAACTTGTGATAGAGGAATCATAACATGGGTAAATCTTAAATAGAATCAGAATTTTCATACTTAAAATAAAAGGGAGAGATTTCTCCTCACACATTGATTCATTTAGGTTAGTAATTTTCTTAGTGAGTGTTAGGGTTCTTAAGCATATACTTAAGGCTCTGAGGTATTACTTCTGAGATTAACTATTACCCATGAAAGCAGAAATCTGTTGTTAGCAATTTTTAAAAATGTTTAAGTAATAATATTCAACTTTGTTTTAAATGAGCCATGTAATGGTTCTTTTAGAAAAGGGGTAATGTAATATTAATAAGTATGCAAACAAATATACATAGAAGTATACTTGTATATACATAGACATATATATATATATATATATGTGTGTGTGTGTGTGTGTGCACATGAGTATCTATATATACACATTCTTACATATACACATGTGTATGTGCATCGTTTAACCATAGGTGGACATTCATCAGGTGATATATCACCTCTGAAACCTCAGCACTTTCAGGGTGTAAATGCAGGAGTTGGGCACTGCAGGTACTCCCCACTGTGAGTTATGGTTTATATAATAATTTGCTCAGCTGAGTAGCAATGTAATGATTTGCAATCAGCAATGCTTTCTCCTGATTCAGCTGATGTCTCAGCTTCTTCACAGTATTCATTAAGTAATTTTTTGATATTTATGTTCCACTCCTGTACTTTATTTTCTAGCACAGTGGTTAACATGTAGGATATCCGTGACAGCTAAATTTAATCACACAAAGAAGAGACTCGGTTCATTACATGTTTGTTTATGTTTAGTTATTTTAAAATTGCCTGGAACTGAATAATGCGTTTTGAGCCCATTTGTTGTGTTACTGTTGTGGTTGTGGTTGCAGCATAGTGGGCAGTGGGGAAGGGCTTCAGGATCAAAGCAGTGGCAGCAAGGGGCCAGGAGGTAAGGCCTGATTTGATTAAAATTACCTATTCCAGCAGCCAGACAGGAATAGTAAAGAACTGAAAGAAATTAATTTAACACATTAGATTTTGAAACTATCAATATAATAAAGGCCATATCTGACAAACCTCAGCTAATATCATACTTAATGATGAAAAACTGAAAGCTTTTCCTCTAACATCAGGAAAAAGACAGGGATGTTCCCTGTCACAACTGTTATTTAACATAGTATTGGAAGTCCTAACCAGAGCAATCAGGCAAGAGAAAGAAATAAAAGGCATCCAAGTTGGAAATTAAGAAGTTAAATTGTCACTTTTAGCAGATGACATGATTCTTTACACAAAAACCCTAAAGACCTCACCAGAAAATTATTAGAAACAATAAATAAATACAGTGAAGTTGCAGGATACAAAATCAATGTAAAAAATTCACTGCATTCTTAACAATAAAATTTCAGAAAAAGAAATTAAAAAAAAATTCCTTTTGCAATTGCAATGCAAAGAATAAAATACCTAGGAACAAACAAAGGATGTGAAGGACCTATACATTGAAAACCATAAGACATTATTAAAAGAAATTGAAGATGACATAAAGAAATAAAAAGATATTTTGTGTTCATACATTGGAAGAATCAGCATAGTTAAAATGGCCATATAAATCAAAGCAATATACAGATTTAATGCAATCCCTATCAAAATCCCAATGGCATTTTTTCAAGAACTGGAACACATCTTCAGATGTGTATAGAATCACAAAAGATCCCAAGTAGCCAAAGCAATCCTAAGAAAAAAGAACAAGGCTGGAGGTACCACATTCCCTGACTTCAATTTATGCTACAATACAATAATAATCAAGACAGTATGGCATTGGCAGAAAAACAGACACATGGACCATTGGAAGAGAATTGAGAACCCAGAAATAACCCACATATATATCAGCAGATACATTTCAACAAAAGACCCAAAAATACACAATGGAGAAAAGGAAGCCTTTTTAATAAATGGTGGTGGCAAATTTGGAAAGCCACGTGCAAAAGAATGAAACTAGACTGCTATCTGTCACCATATACCAAAACTAACTTAAAATCGGTCAAAGACATAAACATAAGTCCTGAAAAAATAAACTGCATAGAAGAAAACATAGGTTCTAAATTTATGAACCTTTTCAGAGAATATTTTATGAATTTGACCCTAAAGGCAAGGGAAGTAAAAGTAAAAATAAATTAATGAGACTATAGCAAACTAAAAAACTCCGGCACAACAAAAGAAACCATCAATAAAACAAAGAGGCAATCAACCTAATGGGAGAAGATGTTTGCAAATAACACATATAATAAGGAGCTAATAGTCCACACATATAAAGAACTCATACAACTCAACAACAACAAAAAACAAACAAACAAACAAGAGACACTTCTCCCAAGAAGACATACAAATGACCAACAGATACATGAGAAAATGCTCAACCTCACTAGCTATTAGGGAAATGCAAATCAAACCCACAATGAGATACCACCTCACACCTGTGAGAATGGCTGTTATCAACAAGACAAGGAACAACAAGTGCTGGAGAGGATGTGGAGAGAAAGGGACTCTCGCACACTGCTGATTGAAATGCAAATTGGTACAACCATTATGGAGAACAGTATAGAGTTCCCTCAGAAAATTAAGAATAAAATTACCATATGACCCAGTAATCTCTCTTCTGGGGATCTACCCAAAAAAATCTGAAAACATTCACCTATAAAGATATACGAGTACTCCTATGTACATCACAGCATTATTCACAGTGGCTAAGAGATGGAAACAACCGAAGTGCCCTGTGACAGATGACTGGATAAAGAAGCTGTGGTACACACACACAATGGAATATTACTCAGCCATAAGAAAAGATAAAGTGTTACCATTTGCTACAACATAGATGGATCTTGAGATTATCATGCTAAGCAAAATGAGAGAGAAAATTTGAGAATGATATGACTTAACTTATATGTAGGATATAAAACTGAAAACAACAAATGAACAAGACAAACAAACAAAAACTGATAGACACGAACAACCGTTTACGTGGTTCCAGAGGGTAAGGAGGGAGAGGTGCTGGTAGAAGAGGCAACGGGGTCAAACAAAGGGGAACTGACTCTGGGTGGTGAACACACCATGCAGTGTATAGATGATGTATTATAGAATTGTGTACTTGACTAACCAATATGTCACCCCAATTAACTTAACAATTTTTTTAAAAGACATCACTAGTGACTGGTAAACAGCTGGTGAGAGGAATGGATGATACAGAAATTAGATATAGGCCCGAGTCTGACTCTTGTGTGAAACAGTGGCCATAGACATGGCTTTGATGGGGATATCGCATTTCCAAGTTATTCTAAAGGTAAGTCAGATTTCTCAATGAAAGTTCTTTCTTTTCTCATGACTCTTAATTTGGGACATGCTGCTTTGCAAGGCCTCACCCTCACCCACTTGTGTATCTGGGGATGGTAAGAAAACCACTGTGCTTTACACACAGGAAGTCCTTGATAAATATTAGCCGTTGTTATTCCTGAGTATATCCTAAACATTTTATTGCCAGAATTCAGAGAGAGCTTACATCAACACAATATAAACTGCAAAAATGTTTACCTGTTTTATTTAGGTTTCCCTCCTTGTTAGATTAGTTTACTTTTTCTTCTTTTCTCTTCTTTCTTTTTTTTTTTCTGGAAGAGGACCTTGACTTGATTTTGGTGTGGAGGTATTAGAAAATAGCATTTTTTAGAAATATTTTTCCATGTGAGAAGTCAGGTTTTTTTGGGTTTTTTTTGTTTGTTTGTTTGTTTTTTGTTTTTTTTTTTTTTGTATGTGGATAGTTCCCTGGCTGGGAATTGAACCCAGGCTGCAGCGCTGGCAGCACCAGTGCTCTAAGCCTTAAGCCACTACACCACCAGGGAATTCCCAAGTCAGGTTTTTTTATTACCAATAAGGTTTGGCTTTAAACAATGTCACTATGTTTATAGGAGTCACAATTTACAGTTTATTAAAAACACTGATTCTTTTGACATCAGATTAATTACTGTATTGTCTATTTTAAAATACATAACAAATCTGATTCATATATAAAAACTTAACACACAAGGATCATATATGATGTTTTTATCCTATTTATTTAGAGCAACCAGGAGTGATTTTCTATGGCTGTTGGTTGCTTTAGCTTGAAAAAAACAACCATCAAATCCCTCCAAAGAGTGAAGCCAACACCCACAGGTCACATTAAAATTAGAAAATATGACAGTTTGGGGTGTTACATGGTTAGCAGGCTTGTTTCATCCATTGATACTCTTATGAGAACCAGTACGAATGAAACAGACCTGTTTGGCCACAGGTCTCGAGGTTTTTGGACATGCTAACTGTGCTTTATTTCTCTAGGGATAATTCTATTATCTTCACTCTCCTGGATCACAAGATATCAACCAAAGCAAGAGGAGTAGTCAAACAGTGAGCCCATTCTATTAGAAATCTTCAGAAGGTACTGGTCAACTTGTCCTTAAAAATACCACCTAGAGCTCATTTGTCAATGGGTCTAGGACATCTCCGTCTTCCATTCTGACCTTGCAAAAATGTTCAAGGCCTCCAGCACCTCTGCTTCATCTCTCACCCATTTCAAAATTATGTCTTTGCTCCTGCTCTCAGCATTAGCATTTTCTTCCAAGCATCTCCCCAACTTGTTCTGTCTCACAGCAGGTGCACATGCTAACAGCCACTGCTATTGCTGATACCATCATTTTTCACCTTATTGTTTTGATTTATTACTGTTTTGAGTTTGAATTTGGAATCCATTGTTTATTCCATTGCATGCTAATGAAACTTGCTGCCTCGAAGGTGTTTGGCAACCCTCGCCCCTTTTTTTCCAACCTCTCACATTCTTTGTACAAAGCTGACTTATATTAGCCTATTTTGTATTCAATGACCTCTTTCTGTGTGTCTCTTTCTCTCTCTCTCTGCCCTTATGTTTTTAACTGTCTGCCTCTATAACTAAGAGAAATAATTTTAAAGAAAAAAATTAAATTTGAAAGTGTGCTCTCATAATTTCCCCCTTATGATTATATTTTTCTAGGAACCACTACATTCATTTCCACAATATTTTATTTATCATGCACAGTGTTCTAGTCACTGGGCAAAGTGTTTGGAATATGTGGGTGAAAAAATACAGCTCATGCTGCTGAGGTGCTAACAGTTCATCAGAAATACAGTTAAGAAAAGGGACACTTATTCTACAATGGGTAAGTCATGTAATGCTGCTGTTGAAGTGCAATATACAAAAGAGAAAGACACATGCCTTGGGTGAGTTGGGGAAGGCGTCCCAGAACAAGTGGTATTACCTGACTTTTGAAAGAGGAATCGGAGTTGGCTAAGGAAGCAACAGAGTCAAAGACAAAGAGAAATGAGAATATAGGGCACATTTTGGACATTATAAGTAGTGGTGTGAATACTGTATGAGTTGAGCAATATTAAATTAAGCTGGGAAGTTTGGGGACTAATCATGAAGACTCTTGTATTTAATCCTACAAAGATTAGATTTTTCTCAGTAAGTTGAAAACCAGAAGACTCACTTGGGGCGATAGTTAAAAATACATATTTCTAGAACTCACTCCCTCTTCCTCTAAATTCTAGTTCAGTAGCCTGAGGTGGGCCCTGGGAGTCTGTTCTGCATTTAAAAAAATACCCCTGTGTGGATTTTGGACCACACCACAGAGAGATGTCTTTGAAGAAATCTGAGCCAGCAAGGTAGTTACATAATCAGAATTGCACGTCTAATACTTTGGTAATATTATAGAGAATGCCAAAATAACTATTTGGTCAAGTCATTCAAACTACTGATCAGTGCAGTAAAAATATTTGCCAAACTCATTGGCAAATTCAGTCTGAAAGATGACCCAATGGTCTGACTTGGAACCATTTTAAATTATTTCTCTGAGCTTATCATTCTCCAGAATAGTGTTATTGTTTGTCTTTGGACTGCCCTCAGTAACACAATTTAATCTTCACATTTTGGTGGCTTATGTTCCAGAGTTTATCCTTGTGTGACCTTTAAGTTTTGTAGCCTCCACATTTGTGTTAACTAAAATCAAGTAGTCAGTGTTAAAAAATGGTTTGCTTGTGCTCAGGGAACCAACCAAAAAAAAAAAAAATGGTTTGCTTGAGGCTCTATTAGTAATAATCCAAGTAAATTTGTATAATATATTGAATTCATACCAGCTGGTAAGCCCAAGGGCTTTCACTGGTTATATCTGACTTTAAAATACATTCTCTGACCTAACTTAATGAAATGGTGGTTTTACATTAGATCTGAAAGTATTGTTAGTACCTTACTACATATCCCAAACATTCAAATCTTTCCATGCTGTTAAAGACTTTTTTTCATGCATTCAGAGATAAAAGTATGATTTATTTGTCAAAAGGATGTGTCTCAGTATATACAGACCCTGGGTAACAGAGTTAATCTTTGACCTGTAGTAGGATTCTCAAAGTTTGAAATGAGGAGCCCAGCCCATGGGTTTCTAAGACTCTTCTAGATGGTCCACATGATCCTTTTTCTTCCAAACATATATTTGTGTCAGGCTGGATTTTCTTCATATATTTCAATGAAGACAATATATCTCACAGACTGAATGTAGAAGTTAATGTAAGAATTCAGCTGTCTTCTATTAAGAGAAACATTAAAGGAATTTGTAAAAATGTAAAATAATACAATTTTCATTAACTATTTTTTGAAAAATATAATTATTTTTTATAAAATATAACATGACTTACACTATGTTTATTCTTACTATAAATAATATATATTTTGAAATTTTTGTTTTAATTTCTAATATGGTAAATATTGAGAGCTGTAGCCCACATAAATCAAAGCTCTCAAAGCTCTTTGGGATCCTTAAAAATTTTTAAGAGTATAAAGAGGTCTTGAAATAAAAATATTTGAGACATATGGCCTATATAAAAAGGTGAGTATTCATGAAATTGTAGTATGCTTGGTAGCATTCAGTCCATTTGAGAAATTTAATTTTGACTTGTTCTTTTCTTAAATCAAATTCTTTTACCTTTACTTTTAAAGACTATGTATATCCTGTGTAAAGACAAAAAAAAAAACACATTTTTTTTCCAACAGTAGCTGTAACTGGTGAAAATGGAAGTTTATCAAAAATGCCAAACCCTCAAAAAAATTGTTCTTTCCTTGCAGGAATTGTGTGCGTGCATGCGTGCATGCGTGCATGCCTGTGTATGTGTCTGTGTGTGTGAAGGACAGAGAGATGAAAGTCTGAAAGAGTTGGATTAGAAAACAATTAGATTTAGCAAGTTTCCTACCAAATACGTAAATACTTTATGGTTCTATCTGGCCATACCAGTCCATGCACCCTACTAAGGGCACACCTGCCCCGTGCTCTTATAAAATCTTTTCCAATATTGTATATACTGCCTTCTAGATTTTCTTCTAAAAGAATATCTTTTTAACAGTGGAATAGTCGTTTTAGAATACACACACACACACACACACACACACACACACGTTTCTATACTTTTATTTCCTGATTCAATCCTAATTTCTTAATATTCATTTTTATCATTTCTCAGCTTTCACTGGAGTTTGCTTTTCAATTTAAATGTGCAGATTTAATTAATACATTATTGTTTACACTCTCCTGCAGATCATTAATGAAGACATTAAATTAGACCAGACAAAACACCAGGCCTTCAAGCTCTGCACTAAAAATCTCTCTTCCCCATGATATATTGTCATTTATTGTTGCCCTGTTCCATTTATTATTACATTTCAATGCATGCAACAGTGCTCATATTCAAGCCTATTTGAATTAAATTTGCATAAAATGATTCACTAAAATCACGATAGTTAACCTTGCATCTTCCTAGGGAAATCTGTTTCTTTGCTAATTTTGTAACTCTTCTCCTTCCCAGAACCCTAAGACCCCTGCACATCACCTTCTGCCACCACTCAAGTTCTGTTTTGGTGAAAATGATCCATTTTGTATGTTTGCTGATGTCCACAGTTATGTCATCCTCAAGTTGTTTGGATATGGGCTCCTTTTCATACTTGCAAACTTAAGCTTTCTGACCTCCAAACACTGTCTTTTCTTGTTAGAGACCTGGGGCTTATTTCTCTTTACTCATTTCCTTTTCACATACATATCCAGAACTTTAGCGTCAGTTTTACTCACTTCGGGACTATTCTATGGTACCCATACAGTAATCTTGGTTAGAATCTTGCTCCCTGAGCACCTTATTCTGTGCATTGTGGGGCTTTCCTTTTTTTAGTAATTTATTTTTTAATTATAGTTGACTTATAGTATTACATTAGTTTCAGGTGTACAACATAGTGATTAGACATTTACGTACCTCATGAAGTGATCGCCACGCTAAGTCTAGCACCCATCTGACACCACACATAGTTACTACAATATTATTGACTGTAATGCCTGTGCTGTGCTTTACATCCCCATGACTTATGCTAGTCCTGGCAGTTTGTATCTCTTCGTCCACTTCACCTTTTTCGTGAACCCTCACCCCCCTCTCATCGGGAAACCATCAGTTTGTTGTCTGTATCTATGTGTTTGTTTCTGTTTTGTTTTGCTTGTTCATGTTTTTTTTTTTTAGATTCTACATATAAGTGAAATCATATGGTATTTCTTTTTCTGTCTTATTTATTTCATTAGCACTGTACCCTGTAGTTCCATCATGTTTCACATGGCAAAGTTTCATTCTTTTTTTATCTCTGAATATTCCATTGTTGTGTATATATATGAGGTCTGACAATTAAGCTTGTCAATATGTTCTACAATAGAAAAGGTGCAATATACCTCATTGCTGAGTATCAGTGTGGTTGCCTTTGAAGTACTCCCCTTGGGAAGCTGTGCACCAGTGCCAGTACCTACACCACCCTTCAAAGCAGTTTTGGAACTCTTTTTCTGGAATGGCCATCAGAGTTGTTGTCATGCCCAAAATCTGACAATTAAGTTCGCAAACGACTTGCCACCTTGCTCTTACATTACTAATACTGTACAAACAACTCAGTAAGGTGTCATAACCTTGCCACGTTTGTTTGTACAGTGCTGCCATCATAAGTGCATGGTGGCAAGTTTACAAACTTAATTGCCGTATTTTGGGTACAATGACAGCTCAGATGGCCAATGCAGAAAAAGAGTTCCAAAACTGCTTTGAAGGGTGGACTAGGCACTGGCATGGTGCATAGATTCCCAAGGGGAGTACTTCAAGGTGACTGTAGTGATATTCAGCACTGAGGTATGTAGCACTTTTTGTAGGATGGGTTCATGAAATTAATTGTTGGGCCTCATATGCCACATCTTCTTTATCCATACATCTATCAATGGATACCTAGGTTGATTTTATACCTTGGGTATTGCAAATAATGCTTCAATGAACATAGAAATGCCTGTATCTTTTCAAATATGTGTTATTTCTGGATAAGTACCCAGAAGTGGGATTGCTGGATCATAAGGTAGTTCTGTTTTTAATTTTTGAGGAATGTCCATACTGTTTTCTTGATAGTATAGTGTTTTGCAGCAGGAATTGCCATATAGGTAGAGATATTCGATGTTTCTAAGAATAATTTATGGTTCAGTCCACAGATCACATTACTTAACTTGAGAGGTAAAATTCCCATCTTCTTATTAGGAAATGAGGGACTAAGTTAGGTAAATAGTAATGGAGAAATGTAATTTACTCTCAGTTGATAGGGCAGGAAAGCCACATTTCTGTGCCCAATCTCTGCCCACAGGAAAGAGAGAAGTAAGGCAGAACTGGGGCAAAGTTGCAGGTCAGCTCTAAAATAGATGTCAGGCTTATTTTGAGAACTTGGCAATAGCACGTATTAGGTAAAACTTGGCATCATCTTTTAAAATGAAAATATCCCTAAAAAAGGGCAGACTAATAGATTGACTAGAGGTTATTATAAATGAGCACCCTGCCTCCCTGAAAGGGCCTGTATACCAAAGGGACAGGAAAAGCAAACGAGCAAATGAAGAACTGAGAGGGTGAGATGTGGGAAAGCAAAGGGTGGAAGTTGGGATTCAAGACACAGTTCTGCAAAAGCCAGTATCCTGAGCAGTAACACCCTACACAGTCTTTGGGAAGAGAAGGCACTTTATTTTGGAAAAGTTGAATAACTTGAAAAAAAATGAACTAAAATTAAGATGGTGAAGCAAACTGATCCCTAATGCTTGTCAACAGAATATCATAGGGGACAAGGATATGTCATTCACTTCTTCACTTGTTCATCATTTATCCATCCATCCACCCAATGATATGTTAAAGCACATTTTAGGCACCAGGTGCGATGAGTGAGGCAGGAAAGAGTACAAAGTTGATACAACTGAAACAGAAGTTGCCCTTAAGTAGTTCACAATATAATGACATTTTATATAAAAGGTTGAGCAGAGAGATTAGAGTCCAGGATGCGGAAACAGTTTCAGAAAATTCCAAAGAGAATCACACAATTACCCAGAGGTCTAGAGAACTGAACAGAACTGTTCTTCTGTGCAGGTTGTGGGAAGGAGGAAGTGGGGTGGGCATCGGGGAGCATGTTGCCTCATGAAAACTGTGTCTGTTGGCCTGACATATGAAATCCAACCGCTCTGCTCTATAGAAGTAATCCAACTCTGCTTCAGGTCTTAGTTGAGCAAGAGCAAAAGAAACAAAGCCTTCTTGTGCTATCTTTTGTTATTATAGAACCCTAGTTGGAGGAGGGGAAAAAGGAAAGGGTTGCAAGGGCAAAAACAGAATCATAGTTATACTGACACTCCCTTGATTTTTAGTTTTATGGCACTGTAATCAGAGGCTGTAGTTGACTGTGAGACGGTCTGCCCAGGGATATTTTCTGACCAGGTAGCGTGATTGATCTACCTGCAGAACAGGGAGAGAAAGAATTAATGTCCCTAATAGCAGCTGTTCAACCAATGGCAGGGATTTGGAGATAAAATATCCCACCTTCTTGGCACTTCAGCTGGAATAATGGTGCGGAATGTCCTCCACTATCCACGCGTTTCCTGGAGAACCTAACCTTCACTGGCTTCCTTCCCTTCCCTGACCCCCTTCCCCACATTCCTACCAGGTCTCCTGGGGCCACCTTTCAAAGACACATTCATACTCGAATGCCTGTCTTAGGGTCTGCTTCTAAGGAAACCCAAACCAACATAGAGACCATGTCTTAAACTTATGCATTCATATTTGCCAATAATCTTTAAAAAGACCCACCTAGACACAGGCTCTTTGGATCTTTCTTCAACATGCCCGCAGCAATCAGTCAGTGATTTTCTTACAACATGGCAATTATTAATTATTATTTTTACTAATTGGGCGGCTCAGTTGTGGTGTGCTTGGGCCTTAACATCCTCATAGGACTGAATCAAACCCTCCTCCCTTAGGCAGTAGAAAGGTCAATGACTCAGCAAGATTACCCTGACTTCTATGGGTTTAGAATTTCGTGGTCTCTAACTCCAGGTTCCAGTGAATGCTGAATGCTTGTCCTCCTCTCTGCAGTTTGTGGCTGTTGCTTTATCTCCTTCCTGGCCTTAACCTGTACCTGGAATGCAGCCTTTTGTCATGATTTCCACCAGAATGGAAAAAAAAAAAATTCACTGACAGTCATTCATTCAAACCAACATTTCTTGAACATGAATGTTGTTGCAGACATCATTCTAGGCTCTGGGGAAAGAACTAAAACTGACAGGGTCCTCATCTGCTGTGGTCAGACTTACATTTAAAGTCATGCCCCACCTCAACTGGAGCAGTTATAACTACGTAAACTATCGTTTTCCTATTAATTTGTTGTGCATTGTGTGCCAGGCACATATCCTGGAGTTATAAGGAGGAATCGTCCCCACCGTCAAACAACTATTGTGGCTTCCAAATAAAATGTTATCATCGGAAAAGTTTGGAGAGGAAAGGTTCCTCTCTTTCCATCCTCTGCGGTTTAGGGATAATAGGCCCATCTCAAGAGGGTGGGTAGCAAAGAAGAGGGCTAAGAATCCAGGCTAACAATAAATAGCTAAGGAAGGTCAGTGGATTCAGGACCAGGAACAAGGCTAGGTCACCTGGGTAACACGGTGCCCTTTCAAGAGAGGCTGGAGGATTAGGAAATTGGAGCCTAGCCTGAGTGAGGATAGGTGGGCAGGTGGGCGGCAAAATAAAACCAGGCCAAATAAACCCAACACAGTGCTCTCAGAGCAGTTGCCAGAGCGAAATGTTGACTGACCCAGTAGTGGTGACCTGGTGGCTCCAATTTCCCTGTCCTTGGCATGAGTATATGCAGCCCAGCATTTTTGTTTTCAAAAGCTTAATGATTAAGACAACTGATTACAGCATCATCAGTGCCAACAGAACTGCTACACCAAACTTACTGGCAATCCAGCAAATTGACTAATTTGAAATATACTAGAATAGGTCAAACCTGAGTTATCCTGATTAGTGGTTTGTGGCTTTCCTATTCAAATTGTAATCATTCTCTTCACTCAGAAGAATGAATGGCCTTGTATATAATAATGAGCTGGTCAATTTTCTCTTAATTGAGCTCAAAGTGTAACAGGACTCCCTTATTCAAGTTGGTGCTCACCTCCCCTTTCCTTTGGTAGGAGACACCAGTGCTTTAGCAGGTGTTGTAGTGTTCTTTCATGCTTCATGAATCTTGCTGTTTATATGATACTGTATACATTCACAAAAGACACTTGAGATGGCTACAATGGGTATTAATCTTAACTATGTTGGGATCATACATTAGCAAGTCTAACCTATTCATGTCTTACTGACCTTCCTCCTCTATTTATCTGTGTGGGCACTCTACTTTGGGAGACTATACACTCCCCAGTGATTACATCTCCCCTTTCTCTCTTGCAAGCCTTCACACCTACCACTTCCCCCTTCATGTTGTCCCCATTTCATTTCTCTTTTCCACTAGTAACTTAACCTCAGTATGAAAGTAAATATTTAACCTATACACTGGTTTCCAATTTTTAGTAACATCTGATGTTCAGTCACTGCCTATGATTTGTTTAAGTGCTTGGTTTCTTCTTATGCTATAAATCTATGGAGACTACAGGGAATGACAATTAAGTAAAACGAACAAAAAGAAAATAACGACAACAAAAAATAAAACATTCAGTAATTTTTACCCTTTTATAGTGGTTTAAAAGTTAATTTCCAGTAACTCACTAAACTAATAAAAGATGTTCATGTGAAAATATTTGAGAATGTTTAAGAAAAAAATATGCTCATTTACTGAAAATAAGAATCACAGGGTAGCTTGTTAAAAATGCAACTTTCTAGACAGTTGCTACAGAAATACTAGTTTAATAGGTCTTGAGTAACTCCAGTTTTGAACTTTTGAAAAGGTTGCCCAGGTAACTCTCATAAGATAATGTTTGAACATCATTGCTCTAATTGGTAGAAAAAAATGTTATTTTGTTGCTTTGCCAAAATATCTGTAGGTACCAAAGAGTATTTGTAGAAATATCCTGTACTAAATTAAGGACTAGCATTTGCTGGCTAATACCTCCAAAACTTAATGGTTTAAAATAATGAAGAAAGTCTGTGAGTCACCTGGGTAGCTCTCCTGGTCTGGGTTGGCTCTGCTGAGACTGGATGACCTAGCAAGGGCCTCACTCCCATGTCTTCTGGTTCTCTGGAAATCAGCTGGAGCAACAAAGATGATGTGGGCATGGATCCTGTCATACAGAAGGCAAGCCAAGGTTTCTTCACATGGCAGGTTCAGGGTTCCTAAGAACAGCAAGAGCAAGCAAGCCCTATTGCACAAATACTTTCCAAGTCTTTAATTCAGTAATGTCAGCTGTTGTCCCATTGGCCAAAGGATGTCACATGTGTATGGCTAAGTCCAAAGTCAAGGTGGGAGAAAATTACCCAAGTGTGTTGATTAAGAAAGGTGAATTGTTACAGCTATTTTTGCAACAATATAATTTCCATGCTCAGCTGAAAACACAGTTGACTTCTGAGCATCTGTATAATAGAGAAAAAAAAAATTGATCTTGGAGATCAAAGACCTGAGTTAAACCAGCATTCCACTTAGTAATAGTACCTGGAAGATGAGTAAGTCTTTTATCTTCTCAAAGTTTCACTGTCTTCATCTAATTTTTGTGGGTCTGCCTACCATGAATCTTATGAAAGAAATATTTTTATCTCAAATAAAGCTGGAAACTGTGACTCACATAGATTAAATAACTTATCCAAGGTCACATAGCTAATTATGTGGCATATGGGATTTTAACCCAGTTTTGTCTGACAAAAACAAAAAACAAACACACACACACACACACAAAATCTTTTGTTCTTTTAACTCTACCACAACAATTTGGCAACATACAGGTTTACGGTTTGTTTCCAAAAGCTCACATCCAGGAAAGCTAACACTCTAGCTATGATTTGGAGACTAGTAAAGGTTTATATTTACCTAGTTGGACTATGTAGCCATGACCTTACAACCAAGAAGATACATTAAAAAATTGTAAATCAATTTGAAATAAAGCATCTAGGCACAAAATCAGATGTTGGTGGTATTATGTTAATAGATATTTTGCCTCCCAAGTTTCCAGTTTATCCAATGTTTTTGAGTAAATATGATATAAGAATATAAGGGTCGCTTCAAACAAAAACTATACAACTTCAGTCCCTCTGCTTAAACTTGTAAGTTTAAGATTTTATCTCCCTTCTGGGCAAGAAGAAAAGTTTTGTTTTCATTTTTAACTAAAAATAATAATTATGAATAAAATGATTGGCTCCTATTTCATCTTTGGAATTTCCCACCCCAGAAATCCTTTCTCTCTTGGCAAAATATGACATAATGATTTGAAAGAAAAAAACATACACACACACTTAAGTGTTTGAGGCCAGAAGTTAACTGAATAAGACCTTGGATTCTGATGAGTTTGTACTTTATGGTTGATTAACTTGTTTTAATACCAAAAAAATGCTTAGGAAACCCAATTACCGTGCCACTTAATCTGAGTTATTGGCTGATTTTTGCTAGTTTCTAGATGTCTTATTGACCAAGTAATATTTCCTACTATGACATACAAGAGAAACTGAGCTTCAGTTTCAAAAGAAAACTTTAGTTTCAACATACAAATAATTGCCCCAAATCAAAAAGATTAAACTCTTATATTCTTAGATCCTAAAACCTGGGTTTATAATTTCCAGTTACCAATATCCTCCTGACCCTAACTAAGAATAGGACAGAGAATGTAAGAAAATTAAGGCCCTCCTATTTTTTTGTAAGTGACCTGTTTTCTCCTAGTATGACTACTACCCCTTCATGGTTGCCTTTTTACTTTGTTTCAAATAAAGACACTGAAGCCAGCTGCCTGGTTATAAATAAAGTAGAAGAGGTAATAACTGAAACCATACTATCTCATTCTGGAGCCTGCAGGCCACACTGTTAAAAAAAACAAAACAAACAAACAAAAAACTCATTAGTGGCATGCATATGTTACTGGTTCTGTCTCTACCAAAAAGTATTGCTTGTGTGTTAAACAGCCATCCTCCTGCATTTGCTGGAGGGAAGCACCAAAGGGGCTAGACAAAGGGCTCATAAAGGACCACTGAAAATTCTTATGTGATCCTTTAAAATAAGGATTCTTAACTTGAAGTGAGCTCCTAAAATCAATGAATTTTAGGGAGTTTGTGAACCTCTTCTTCCATAGTCATTTGCAAAATTGTGCTACACATTTTTTTTGGTAGAGATTCCATGAAATCTATCAGGGATTCTCACAAAACTCTGTGACCTATTTAAAAAAAACCAGATTAAGAACAAATGCTCCTAAATCTTTCAAACTTCTAGGCATAAACATTTTTCTGAGATATCATGGGGACCGAGGGAGTAACAGGTAAAAACAGGAGGAATGAACCACGACGTTTTGCCTCATACACGTGGAGGCAACATGAAACCATACCTTTCCAGCACAGAATTGTAGGAAACGGAGCTAGCAGACGGGCTAGAATGTAAACAACTCTCGTAATCCCGATTCGCTACTCTCCAGGAGAGTAATGCAGAACCCTATGTGGGGTGGGTCTTGTCTTTGTAGCACCAAATATTTAGGAGCAGAGCACCGAAACTACTGAGTTACTAAGATCTGAGGATTTAACCTGATTTGTATTTTCTGCAGATACTTAACTGAATAGTTGCTATATGCAAGGTATAATGCCAAGCACTAAAGATATGGTGATAAACTAAATAGAAATTAGGAGAGTAAGTAAGCCTTGATTCAGCTAAATGTATAAGGGTATTAAGATACAATGAGAACTCTCTGAGTTGCTTTGTTAATCACAATTTCTCCTAAAGTCACAGAATTTTAGAACTAGGAACACCTTGATGATATCTACTCTAGGTCTCTTACAGAAACTCAAGAGTCTTTCAGGGTCATTTAGTCAAGGGGGCAATGCTGGGATTGAACTTGGGTTTTACTTCATGTAGCCCACTCATCTTTCCACTGTTTTACATTGTACATCCACAACCTGCTTACATTCCCTTTTATTTGTAAAATCAACCAATTTCAGAAACCCTCGCAGCTTCCCAAATACCTGAATGCCAACGCACAATCCCCGGAACATTTCCCTCTGAACATCAAGATTCCCATTCCACATACCAAGAAGGAGGATAACTCAGAATAGTTACACAGACAGGATGACAAAAGCTGGGATCTGTCCACTTAAAAAACAAGAGTCATTTCAACATGTAAACCCAGCCTTTGCTAAGAAATAGAAGCACGCCTGGCTTTTTAAAATAACAGTCTCAACTGGTCCACTCTGCCATGATGTCATACACTGTTTGACGTAGCCTGGGCCTCTTGGTAAACACACTGCTTCCTCTATTGTTTAATTTCCTTCCCTGAGTAAGATCCTTAGGCAACCAGGCTTCATTAGTTCAGGTGCTAGCCTCGGGGAACTACTTGTTTTAATTAGAGGGATGAAATGGCATTTTAATTGTGCACAATGATTAATAAACATGCTGAGCTGCTGCATAATGATCTGCAGCTTGAAGAGCTTTCTCCCCTATTTGTGATATCTACATTCATTAACTGATTGTTATCCAGGTTGAGAGCTATCGAGCTCTTCCTCCAAGCAAATTGTATGTTGTCTGTCCTCCAATTTTTCTGCTAATAATAATTATTAGAGCTAAGTCTCATTTTTTCTTTTTGTAGTAACAGAGACAAGATGAGAATAGAGACAGTTTACAGAGTGGTGTACAGTCTATGTAATTTATTTCACTGAACTTCCTTGCAAAAGGGAGATAATAATAGGACCAACATGACAGGACTTTGCAAAGATTACATGAAACAATGCATGCAAAGCACTAAGCTGAGTGCTGGCCCAGAGGAGACCCTCTGAAAATGTTAGCTGCCCTTATTAGAGCTATTATTGTTATCATCACCATCATTAACTTCTTCATCCTCATCATCAACTTCATCATCACTATCATCAAGACCATCTTCTTGGCCAAGATTAGACACTTAGATTGGATTTAGATTAGATTCTCAGAGGTCATAATGTCCACTATATCACATCTAATTCAAGAATAACATTCTAAAGGGTGGAGGTTGGCTAGAGGTTTTTCCCAGTTTCTCCTTTATATTGTATGAGAGTAGTTTGGAATGACTTATGGAAAATGTGCACAAAAAGTCACATATCTGAAAGGCTTAATCTTAGCTCCTCAGTAGTTGAATAAAATACTAAGTATGTAACCAGAACTTCAATGAAAACAGAAACCAAAAAACTGGATTATAAAGTGATGTCCCCTTATAAAGCTCCATGTGCTAGGGAAATGTAATAGTTTTATTGGCCACTGTTAACATTTGGTGAGTCTTAACAACATTGTAACTACTTTCCCTGATGCTGACAGTAGAAAGATATTTTCCTTTGTGTCTCTTGGAAATTGTTCCTCAAGGTTATATATCTATCCCCCGGTCTTCTACTACTTGATTTGGGGAGACTATTTCTTGAAACCCAGGACAGCTGCCACTATTCACTATTTGTAAATGACTAGTGTGATATTGGATATTATGCAACTTATCCTGTTCCTTAGCTTGATTTATTAATGACAGTAGTTTCTAAAAATGGGTTAGGTGATCTATTGATCTACTTATCCTTCTATTTTGATATGGTACCATATCTGCACACCAATACAATTCACTATATGCCCACGAAGAGAAGAGTAGGTATGACTGAGCACGGTAGAAGCTACATGTATAAATTGCTTTCTGGCCCTCAAAATGTTAGTCTTCATGAAAATAAGTCTGCCCCCCGAAGATGTTTTCCTGTATGCAGGGTCACCATAGTTCAGTGAAGCAGATATGATTGATTACATGGGCCAAATTTTACCTTGTCTCCAGGGCACTCCTAATTTTTGTTGTTAGTTCCTTTAAGGGCACACATCTGTCTACAAGAGTCAGAAAAGGAAAGGTGAATGAACTCTTGGCCACGGTAGAGCAGGGGGGGAAAAGATTTAGAATAGATGCTCAACCTAAAATATCTAGGACAGGGCAGGAAAAATAATAGATGACTAAACATATTTTTTTATATTCCCATTTCCTTAGCAAAGAAGCTTTTAAAATCACTTCCCTGAAGTTCCACTGAAATATAACTGCACACTAATTTGAATGGCTAGCACTAAAAATATTGACCATACAAAGTATTGTTGAAGATGTAAAGAGAGATTTTTCTGGAGACTCCCAACAGTAATACCTTACCTAGCATCCCTGCCCAATGCCTTAGCTCAGCAGAGTCAGTCAATCCTAGGCTGATCTCAGTGAGTCAATCCATTAATGAATCCTTTACTACCAACAGATTTTTTTTCTTCACACAATTCACCCCTTTAATCTTCTCAACTTCCTCAGGTATTGTTTTCCTAATTTTTCTATAGACTTTACAATGTTGAGGTATTGGGAGAGAAGTTGAAGAATATTTATTTAAGACATGCCTTCACTTTTAATACACCATTTTCTTTCAAAATGCCCCAAGCTCTAAAAATTTAGTCCATAATAAAATTGTTTTTGAAAAGTGATAGTTTCTGAGAAATTTATTAACTTGGGAAAATATGTCCATTTAAACATAATGTAGACTGATATATATTCATATAACTGTCAAATCAGATGCACATATATTTATAATACATTACTTCTAAAATCATATTATCCACAAATGCTCTTTAATTATCAAGAACTAAGTAGATTATAATAATTTAGATGTGTCTATACTTATTGATTAGTTTAATAGTATTCTCTCTTATAAGAACTCAATACATGTATTGAGTGCTTATATAATAAGCACCTGATTAATAGTTCACAATTGCATCCGTAATAAAAAGAAAGAAAAAGGAGGAGAGAGAGAGGAACAAAGAGAGGAAGGGGGAGAGAAGGAGGGAGGGAGAGAGAGAGGAAAGGAGGGAGAAAGATACAGAAGAGAGAGAAGAGAAAGAGAAAAAAGTCTTACCTGTTCCCTTTGTTAGTCTCAACTTGCAAGGTATGGGTACTTTAGCTTTTCCACTTTACTTCTCAGTCTTAGCTGCATATTTTAGAGTTACTTGAGATTCTAAAATTTTTTTAATGTCTGGGTCACTCTCCAGATCAACTGAACAAGAATTTCTGAGAGGATGGCCAGGGACTGGTGACTTTAATACAAAGAGAGATACGGAAACTTTGTATTAAAAGGAGAGGACTAGGAAATAAAATGAGCAAATTACAAACAGAAATGCTACGGCAGTCCTAATCTTTTCATCAGATATTGATGTAACCTTGATGTCAGCTGCCCTCTCATACCCCGGCCATTTTGCCTATAACATTCACTATGACTCACCTTTTGGCATCCTGGCTGGTTCTTTCCCCACACACTCCCTATCCCAAATAAAATTAATAAGAAAAAGGAACCATAGTTAGTCATGCGGACTTTGCTGAATATGTGTAGGGGATTACATCACATACCCATAACCACGGGACACTTGCCTTCCTCCAAAGCCACACCTCCCTATTGCAACTGAGTCTGATTTTCTACTTTTCTTCCATGCAGAGCCAGCTCCTATTACCTCTGTTTTACAGAGCAGTTCCACCCAGTCCTGTGCACTCACAGGAAAAAGCGAAAGGCCAAGCAGTGAAGGATTCTCTCTATCCTTAGAGAACATTTTAATCGCCATAATATTTGAGCTTGCCTTTGCAAACTTTTGCACTGCAGGTGGCTTATCAGATGTTTCTCCAAAACATACTCAGTGATCTCTACAAGAGGAATCTTCATACCATCTGGTAAGATAATAAAATAGTCTTCACATAATTTTATTAATCCTGACCAAAAATTAAGAAAAGGTAAATTGTGTTCATATGTTAAGGAAAGAAAACTCAGAGTTGAAAAAAGGACCACAGGACAACTGGTGGCAACCTTGTAGTTCATAGTCATTAGTTTTACAGTTCCAGTGTAGATATGTTTCTAAAACTTCAGTAAGTTTCAAAAAATAATCTGTGTTTTCATCCCCAGTGACACTGATGAAGTAGGCCTGGGGTTGGACCCAAAAATGACATTTTTACCAGCTTCCATATGAAATCTCAAACTATAAAGTGCATAAGAATTGTCAGAAGATCTTGTTGAAATGCAGATTCTGCTTCTTTAGAGGTTAGGTCCATGTTCCTAACAAGCTTCCTAACAAGTTCTAGGATACTGCCCATGACATGAAATATTCAGAGTGATGGAAAGCAAGAACCTACAACCAAAATTATTCTACCTAGCAAAGCTATCATGTAGATTTAAAGTACAGATAAAGAGCTAGACAAATAAGAAAAAGCTAAAGAAGTTCATCACCACCTAACCAGCATTACAAGAAATGTTAGAGGGACTTCTTCAAGAAGAAAATGAAGAAGAAACAGATAAAAAATATATATATAAATAATAAGTTCATCAAGTTTGTACAAATCATGTACAAAAACAACATTATTATAGACCAACAACAAAAATTTAGAGAGAATAATTTTTAAAATATGCCACTTCCAATGTAACAGAAATTATAAAGTATCAAGGAATAAATTTACTGAAAAATAATTTTAAAATATATGAATCATAAAATGGCAATAACTATACATCTATCAATAATTACTTTGAATGTAAATGAATGAAATGCTCCAATCAAAAGATAAGGGAGTTGAATGGATAAGGAAACAAGACCCTTCATATGCTGCCTACAAGAGACTCACTTCAGATTGAAACACACACACACACACACACACACACACACACACACTAAAAGAAAAGGGATAGGAAAAAAGATATTGCATAAAAATGGAAACAAAAAATAAATAAATAAATTTGGGGTAGCAGTACTTATACCAGACAAAACTGACTTTAAAGCAAAGGCTTTAACAAGAGACAAAGAAGGACCTTGTAATCCCATTCCTGGGTTTTTATCCAAAGAAACCCGAAGTGCTACTTCAAGGGGACATATGCATCCATATGTTCATTGCAGCATCGTTTACAATGGCCAAGATGTGGAAGCAGCCTGGGTGTCTGTTGATGGATGAGTGAATAAAGGGGAGGTGGTACATATATACAATGAGATAGTGCTTGCCAGGGAAAGAAATGGGTTCTTGCCATCTGCAGTGGCATGGTTGGCCCTGCAGGTTATTGTGCTGAGTGGTGTATGTCTGACAGAGAAAGACAGATGCAATGTGATTTTCCTCATATGTGGAATCTAAAGAACAAAATAAACAAAAAAGGAACAAACTCAGAGATACATAGAACATTTTGATGGTTGTCAGATGGGAGGGGCTCAAGGAGTGGGTGAAAAGGGGGAAGGGATTAAGAAGCACAAATTGGGGTTTACATGGTAGTCACAGAAATGTAGGGTGTAGCATAACGAATATAGTCAATAATATTGTAATAACTATGTATGGTGTCAGGTGGTACTAGGTTTATCAGGGTGATAGACAAGAGAGGGGTAGAGGGCAAGGTATAAAAGGTGAAGGCATTAAGTACAAATTGGTAGTTACAAAATAGTCATGGGGATGTCAATTAAAGCATAGGGAATATAGTCAATAATATGGTAATAACTATGCATAGTGCCAAGTGGGTACTAGACTAGTCAGGGGGATCACTTCTTAAATTATATAAATGTCTAAACACTATATTATATACCTGAAATTAACATAAAATAATATTGAATGTCAACTGTAATTGAAAATTTTAAAAGGGGTAAAAAGGTGAAGGGAAATAATAGCTTTCCAGGTATAAACTAATAAGTCACACAGATGTAATGTACAGCATGGGGAATACAGTCAATAATATTGTGATAGCGTTGTACGGTGTCAGAAGGTGGTTGGACTTACCATGACGATCACTTCTTTAGGTACATAAATGTTGAGTAACTATTGCGTCTATCTGAAACTAATATAATACTACTACTAATAATAATAATAAACAGCTTTAAAGAGAGAAAATAAGTAGACATTTAATTGGAAAGACACAAAGAGAAGCAGAAAATGAATAATAATGAAATCAAAGTCAAAGACTCAAAAGGTATTCAATAACTGACCAAGTAGTTTATATAACAATAATAGATTAAAGTTTTCATATAGGCCAGTGGAAGAAGACAGGACTAGACTATAAAACAGCTTGAAAGTCAGTCTAAGAATTTGACATAGTTCTCTGACCTTTGTTACTTCAAGAGTGGTCTCCAAATCAGCATCAAGATGTCTTGGAATCTTGTTAAAAATGAAGCTGTCTGCCCAACCCCAGACCTACTGAATCAGATTTTACATTTTAACAAGATTCCTGGGTCATGTGCACGCAAGTTAAAGTCTGAGAAGCACTCCTCTAGGGAAGGAAATCCATCTGTGTAGTGAGAAGTTACTGGTTGGGTTCTGAAGTGTCTCCGTGCTATGGTTCCCAAACTCAATGTCTTTGCATAAGTAACTTAAAATCTCTGAGCTTCAAGTTTCCTCATATTAAAAATGATGGCTCTTGAGGCTTTCAACTCTAAAACTCTATTCTCTATTGAAAGGTGATCAACTAAAGGGAGATTGAGATGTATGAAGTGAGATAATCAATTTTGCTTTAGGTAGCCCAGCATGAATCAGAGATGGAAAAAGAAAAGAATAAATTGGATTATGAGTTAAAAGCATAGTGCAGTATTTTAAACATGAAGTTAAAAGAATACAAATAAACCTATTTTATGTGTAAAATTATTTACTAATGCAGTATTAGCATTATATTTCATTCTCTGCATTTTTCTTTAATACACTTTGATTAGTGCATTAAACTAAATGACAGGTTATACCAAAATAGAGAGTAACAGTGAGAGAGAGATTGAAAAAAATCTTCCAAAACCCAGGGCTTGCAAAGAAATTCAAGCAGCTACAATGAAAAGTGTTAAATAGTCATAAAATGAATTATTTTTTAATTGGCAATCCTTTGGTGGCTACAGTCTTTCTGATTAGAACATTGTGGTGAAATTCATAAGACCCTAGAAAGAGAAGTCCTCATGCCTCACTCAAAACTAGATACAACATCAGCATTACTAAAGGCATGAAAGTATTTTAAAGGCTTAAACAAGTTGACAAAATACTGGTATTTTTACTTCCAAAGAAAACTTTTACTTTAACATATGGTATTACATTGCCTAGTGACCAATTCGGGGGTTAGGGTGCTTATAACTTGTCTTTCTTTACTTTTTCATCATAAAATTTTTCTTCAGGTCCCCAGTAGGTATCTCAGCCATCTCTTCCAGATAAATACAGAGCGCCTATTTGAACCAATTGAATTTAACAGATCCAGTTCATGATCTTTTATTTATGTCCTCCCACATTTAAAATAAATAAGGTTAATACTGATAAAATAAGGTTGTATGGATCTTAGAAGGATCTATTTTTCTCGTCACACCTCTTTTGTTCCATCTTGCTTAGCAAATCAGATGCTAGATATATTTTGATTAGTTTGTACTTTAATGGATCATGTATCGAGGGTCCACCTTTCACATGGGGGCCATTAATTTTTCTTGAGTCTGATGGAAAAAACAGGTAGAGCTTTTTGTGTGTGTGCTGATTGAAAAGTGATGGATTATTTTCATGTGGTAAGAAACACAATGTTTTCTTTAGCACAGCAGGATATAATGTTTGCAAGGTCTAACAGTGAAATATTATGCATATCTGCCGCTGGCCAGCTGCCAGAACTGGAACAGCAAAATCAGAGGAGATTTTGGATTTGAATCTTAAAACCAGTGCAGCCTACAAAGAAACTAATGAGCCATTCTAAGCAGAAAAAGCATTTGGACTAATAGATGATGCCTGCCACATACGCCAGCATTTAACAAAATGGTAAATAATTATTCATTTAAATGTTACCTTGAACTTTATTTCAAGGAGGAAAATGAAAAGACACTTATTCCGAATAATTTCCACTAGGCACCACTGCAAGGACATTTTTTCTATCCCCAATTTCAGAGGCCTGTGGCATTTCCTTTCCTGTGAAGGTAGAGTCATTTTCCACACAAATTTTCTCCTCATGTGGCAGAAAAACTGATCCACAGAAAATTTTATCTCACCATTATTTAGCATTTGAAACTGGTATTTTCAGATCAGTACACAACATCATGAAAAAGCTTTGAAGTGTTAAAAGAAATAAATATATAAACACGATTTTTGTGGGTGAGAGAGGAGATGTTTTGAATTTTCTGAATGTTTGGAGCTCCTTTGTTTCCAAAGTTAAGGACTTGACAATGGGAATCTTTCTACATTTAACAACTTTTACATTTTTTTTTTATGTTTTGTTAAGCTATTGGTATAATTAGGGAAACACAATCTGTATGTCCATTTACATCCAACTGATCAAGATGTTGTTTTCTAAGAAATATTTAGTAGCTTAGAAAGTTGGAGAATTATTCTCTGAGCTTTTAGAATTGATTTCATTTTATCGTGTTTTAGGGCCAGGAAATTTTATTGAGTAGGCATCAAAAGAAATTTGGGTCTACCAGAGCATTTGCTCAGTTTTAAATGGAGAAGCTACACAATCAAATGGGAAATACACTTGCCATTACCCACCCCCTTGTAAAGAGAGAAATATAATGGGAGGAGACACTGGCTACATCTTGATGCCTTCTGTATTTTAGATGACTGCATTTCATTCTCCATTTAAAGGTGGAATTATGACTTTAAATTACAGGCTTTCACTTTTAAGACCGTAATAATCTCCTAGTGCTGTAACAATGCAGGAGTGTGCATGGACGCTCAGTCCCATAGAAACAGGGGTAGGAAAGAAGAGGGGGAAAGTCCCGCTGCACTGTCATTGCATCTTGCTGTTTAAAAATCACAATTGAGACATGCTCGTGACACATTCCATCAGGCTGTCCTCCTGCCTGAGTTACTGGCCAGGTGTTCGCTTCTCCTGGAAGCTGCATTAACTCTTCTGGGCCTCTAGGGCACTGCCTTGGAATTTACTGCTGTGTCATCCCAAATGGTGCTCCTGTGGCCCGAGGCCTGGTCTATCTCCAAATCGACAGGAAACCTCAAAGACCTGCCAAAGGTGCCTTGTAAATTAGCAGAATATGGTTTAT
Source organism: Lyroderma lyra (assembly GCA_004026885.1). NCBI lineage: Eukaryota > Metazoa > Chordata > Mammalia > Chiroptera > Megadermatidae > Lyroderma > Lyroderma lyra. The sequence continues at coordinate 121,457 of PVJL010004665.1, forward strand.
CTTCTAGATAGTGTTTTTCCATTGTCATGTATCCCATAGTCACTTTTGATTTGTTTCATAGATATAAATAATAGATTATTTTAAAGAGCTTAGAGATCACATAGTGCATGTATTAACCTGCCAACAAGCCCCCAAAATCTTAATTTAAATTTTTAAAAAATGAAGCCCCATAAAGAATGCAAAATAATGCAATTATAAATTTAAGTGTTTATTTTTAAATTTGCTGTGAGTAGTCACACATGGTAGGAAATGTACTCTTGAACTATTTTTCTAAAATTCTACAAGAGCAATCCATATATTTGAATTGTGTGAATTGAATCTGCTTCGTCCAGATGGCCAAAATCTCAACAAAAATTAGGAGCAAAGGAAAAGATCAGAGTACCTTAAAGAACATATTAATTGAATACTTAAGTACATATATTCCTAAGCAAAGTAGATAATGTCAATTCTTAAAACATCTAAACTTTAAAGAAATGTGTGAGTTATGCTAGATTCATCTAAAACTAATAGATGGCAATTAGACCTTTCGCTATGACGTTCAGATATCTCTCAAATGAATATTTTCCATCCTCCGACTGCAGCATTCACATTTACCCCACAAGCTCAAGAAAACTTTTGTATCGTTTTCTGAATTTTTGCATTTTTGAATAACAGGAAATTTTTATACTTTAATGTAATCGTTTGTTTTAATAAAATGTGTCACCTTAATTGTATTTACTTCAAAATATAAATACCGTAATTATTGCAATATTGTTATTCAGTGTGAAACTATTTTAAGGACTTTTCTCCTTTTACAAGATTTTTTAATATGTTTTCCTGTGGCTTGCACTATTAACAACAAAGATGTTTTTGTATGCCATATCGTGTAACATTTTGTAATAAAATTTTTATGTCATCAATGCCATTCGATTCTAATTTATTCTTAAATCTAATTAATTTTACTTAGTATGTTTTGAGTTTTTCCCTGCTAAAATTCAATGTAAGGGTAAATTTATTACCATATAACAAAAATTTAAAATAAAAATAATGTCACTTATATACAAAGCAGCTCAAAATATTATTATTCAATGCATTAAATAGTTAAAACATCAACATTATTTATTTTGTGGCTTTTTGACACATTTTGAAAAGAAAAAAACTTTAAGTCAATTAACACAGTGAAAGGGTTAGGTTGCCCTAAAACTATAAGATAATATTAAGAATTTAGAGGTACAAGGAAAAAATAATCCTGACTATGTTTTATTTTCATTACAAGATAAAAGAAAGGCAGAAGGGAAGGAGGAAAGAAGGAAGGAAGGGAGGGAGGGAGGGAAGGAAAGGAGTTTCTCTAGCACTACTGAAATGTTAAATGACACTATAATGATTCCATCATAATTAAACTAAGATTAGAAAGTCTATGTGTTCAAGACAACTAAAATAAAATGCAATGTATAATCACTCTAAGAATGAAGAACTATAATTCTTGTGTTTTTACAGCTTATGATTTCCTTTCTCCTGATCTCCATTTTCCCTGAGTTTTGCTCCTGATAGCAATCAGGTGCCGGTGTTTTGTCTTTGATGGTGTTGTTTTGTGATTAGCACGCCCTTCTGGTTCATCTCACTTAGCCTATAAACTCTAACTAGTGCCACTTCAGTTGCATTCTGTCCCCCTTTTTCCTTGGTCTTTACCTTGGCCTCTGAACAGATGTTAGCAGGGTTAATCTATTAAAGAAAAATAACTAGCTTTTCATGTGTTTAATATATAAGGGGATAAAGATTTAACTTCAGGGCACAATAAATATACAAAATATCTAACAAGGTATTTTATTTAAATGTTTGATTAAAATTTAACATGTACTTTGGGACTTTTCCAGTTTTCTCAATGTTTTATAATGTATTTATCCTGAGCAGCGCTAGCCTGGGTATGAGAAAGAATTCACTAATACAAAGATTACACTGAAAAGCTCCCTTGAACATCCCTTGAGCTTGTGGAGTGAAAAGCATGGTGGTTGATTAGCCCCCACCCCACACACACACGCACACACTTAGTGATCACACATCAAGCATATTTTGTTGCTGTATAATCAGATGCTTAGGTATGGCAAATATACTTTCTCCCCAAGATTAAAAGTAAGAATTTGCAAGTAAGGAAGGCAATTGCACTTCAATTACATGCCTGTGATTATAAAACACCGAAGTCAGAGTTCTTTTTCTAATAGCAGATTTGAACTTAACCATATTTTCCCAAGAGCAATTTTCTATTACAAATCACAATTACCCCTCTGTCAGAAAAAGTATTTCAGGCTATTCTCAGTACTGTTAAAGTTTTCCCTAAAATATTCTTGGCATGTTCACTTTTGCTGAGACATTTTTATAATTTATGGAAGTTGAATCTATATTTCAGGTAGTCAGTTCCTTACTGTAGATTCAAGAAACTCACAATGAGTGTTGAATTTTAAAAAATCACTTGTGCTTTGGAAACCTTAGTAGGACTAAGAGTTTTTAATTCATAAATATTTTAACAAAATCCATTCTAACTTTCGAAAACCTTAAAAGTAAGAGACTTCCAGTTCACCCTAACAAAGCAAAGCATTAGTGAAATTTTAACAGATATATCTTAAAAATGCTTTGTCTTTTAAGGACTGTAGAGTTTCAAGTGTTTGGATACTAAAAGCCAACTGACAGATCTTTTATGAATATTTGGAAAATCATCCTTAGCCCAGCAAAGATGCAAAAAGAACCATAATATGCAGTTTGGAAAGCTGCGTGGTGATATAAAAGACTCCCATGCTCAGAGCAGACGGAAAATGGTAGTTATTATTAATTTAGAAAAAACAAAAGAGCAGCCCAGCGTTTCAGTAATGTGGCAAGTTCTGTGCTCTTGAAGGAGGGGGGGAGGGTTTATAATTGGATTTTAGAGTCATTTAGAAGACGAGATAAGATGTAATGGTTGTGTATTAGAGGTTAGAACTACAACAGAAACCCATCACGTAAGGGTTCACTGCACCGGGAGAAAACAGAACAAAGAACAGCGGCATCAAGCGCAGAGGGCCTGAGTGGGAAGCAGCAAGGCGCTGCGGGCCGGGAGCGCGGGGGCTGCGTGGCCTCCCCTCAGGGCCGGCAGGACCGCAGGCGCGGGTCCTGCTCGGGTGGGCAGTCAGGCACACGGCCTCCTTTAAAATACTTTTTCTTCAGTGACTTAGTTACCCTCCCACCTCCCACCTCTCCTCCTCCCCCTGGGGACTTCAGTTCAGCATTTCTGGCTCCCCAGCAGCCCAGCCCGCTCATCACTGACCCTCCTCCCTACAGGTCTTCCCTGAGCTGGCCCTCCTCGGGGCTCCCCTGCTGGATCCCAGGTCTTCTCGGGGGAGGCTGTGGAAATCCCACGGGCAGGTTCCCCCTGACCCCAACACACACACACACACACACACACACACACACACACACACACACACACACACACACACACACACACACACACACACACACACACACACACACACACACACACACACACACACACAC